>JAHDVE020011651.1:0-20332 GCA_022606495.2 Halesus radiatus
CGTCCGGTATAATATCTTTTCCGCCAACAATTGAAATTGGCCTCTTTACTTTGTTATCGTAAACATGCAATAATGTTGCACCCAATCCTTTCATCGAAGCGTCCGTAACTATCTTTAATTTTACATTAAGAGTGTAATATGCCAATACGATCTTGTCATAAAAAAAAAATTAATCATTGAAGAAGATAATATTAACACATACCAAATGAACCACGAAACCGAAAAAACAACAGAACATAAAAAGATTTCATTCGCATCTGGGACTCGAACCCAGGACGTCTACCTATCCGGGGTAACCACTTAACCAACTTAGCTAATGAGACCAGTTCAATTTACGCCATCTACACCGATATCATACTTCAAGTTCAAGACTTGTTAATATTATCCTCCATTTTTAAAACCCATATTATTGGCTGCTATCCTTATGATGATCGCAAAGTTTTACCCGAACACAATTGCAATCGGAATAGAGTCTCGGATATACCTACCCGATTTTTATTCATATGAGACATCTATTGACTTATTTTACAAGTCAATTTTCTGTTGTTATTTCGGTTTCGTTGTTCATTTGGGATGTGTTAATATTATTTTCTTCAATGATTAAATATTACAATGAGGTTTACAAACTTCAATAAGCTATAAAAAATAAATTGAAAATTATTATATTTTATTAAAAACATCAGTGCTCTCATGTGATTTGTTTTCTTACATTTATTTTCATTTTTATGTTAGTACCGCACAAGTGTCCTGACTGCTCCCAACCGTATGGAGCCAGTGAGACAATAGCATCCCCCAATTACTGCATGTTGTGAGACTGAAGATTGTGCGGGGGGGGGGATGAGATGTGGAAGAAGTTGATGGGGAAGTACCTGGCTATTTAGATCTGGTCACCGAACATTTCAAGCAATGAATGAAGTGGGTAATAACATTAAAATTAATAATAAATTTATTTAAGCACGCCGGGATTTGAAATCGCGACCTCCGGATTCGTAGCCGAGCATCGTAACTACTCAACCACGGAGGGCATTGGTTCAGTAATTTATTAATTTTATTCTCATCCTTGGTTGATAATAATGACACAACGATTGCATTTTCAACCGGTTTCAAACCCCTAAATCCTAATTAAAAATTTCAATAAAATCTCTGCCCAAAATTGTCATTGAACCGTGTTTTAAAACCCAGAATTCAAGTTTATTACATTTACCATTGACGTTTATTGTTAGCAAGATTGTCCCTAATAAATTTAATTTGCGGTTATCAAAACCTCTCAAAATTATATATTTCTTTTCGAACCGTAATCCATTAATATTTTAAACTTTTTAGTCACTATAATTTCACATATTATGGGTTACGCATTCATTGTTAAAATATTATTTCTTGAATTTATGAAAACATTGCAAGCTGAATGTACAGTATTTCCTTCGCGAATTTTTCTGATACATCTTTTAGCTTTTCCCGTAAAACATGATAAATCCTTACATTTACAATCTATCGCCTTATGATTCTTTATATATTGTTACGTAATGAATTCGCTACAGTATCTAGCCCCTCGGTAATGCGCGTGGATTATTTGATTATTTGCCAGGGTGAAAATTCCGCCCGTCATCGCGTCGCTCGCGGCAGAACAAGACCGGCATTGGAACCGTCAGGTTGTGTGTTTAAAAGGCAGAGCTATTTGCCGTTCGCAAAGTCTGCCTACGCGTGGGTGAGCGTTATCACGCTTACCGCATATTTGAATTGTAAACTCTTTGTCCTTGAAATACCGCTGGACATAACAATCTAGCTAGTAATGTCTGTACACAGTGTTAAATTCCAGGCAACCTATTAACTACTAGCCGCTTGAGTTGGTGTGTTCCCGGCATTATGCATCTACAATGGGAGGACGTAAGCCTCGACGCCATGGATCACGTAAGCTGTACTTGAAACCTCTTTATCTGTGCTGTAATTAACTGAATACTAGTAGATCATGCCCGATTCTAGATTTACGAGAGAGAGAGAGAAGTTTTGTACCATTACTTAGGATGTATAGTGCCGATATTAGTGCATAATTACCCTATGTATAAGCTGTGATGACTCTCCCGTAATAAACCTTGGATCGAAGACGCATATCTTTCATTTGGTAGTTCGAGTACTTCAGTCAGTCGCTTCAACGTCTGGCCTCAAGGTGAGTCCTATCCTTCCCACCTTTCTAACCCTGACAATATGTAGTCGCTATATATACGATCCATTTGCCTTGAACGTTTATCACTATGCTTGTTTAAATAAGTCCAGTCCATTTAATTTTTTTTTTATCAATAATGATTTTCAAACTTAAATGCCAGGATTTGTCGTTTTTTTTCTAAAGTTACTGTTAATAGTTAAAATAATTTGCAAAGTTTCAATTTTTCAAAGCGCGCCAAAATGCTCCAAATCTATGGCCGATCGATTTTGATCAGTTTATAGGTAAGAATGTCAAATGTCAAAACAACTCGAAGCTTTACCGTACATAATTTTATATTCTATTCATATTAAACCATAACTAAACATAAGTAAGAAAAATTTGTACCTTAGAAATTTTAGCTCAAAGAATAATAATAGTATTGAGCATTAAAATTATCGTAATATCCGAATTGATAATTGCTCACGAATACTCTAATTTTTTTCATTGTTAATAGTTTGTTTTTACATTGAACAACCAATATAGAGCCTTCACTCTGTGAACCTGTGCAGAAACGGGCAGTCTGTTTGATAGATGGGCGGACTGAAATCTTTGGAGCACAGACGTCAGGTGGAAATGCTGTCCTTATTCTACCGGTATCTTAATGGAAGATGCTCTGAGGAAATGGCGTCATTGATCCCTTCGGCGGCGGTGCGTAATCGGGAAACACGCCAAACGCGCGCCCAACATTTGCACACCGTTGACATTTGTAATACGAGAACGGGTCGCTTCTACGACTCGTTTTTATATTCAACAGTTCTGCTATAGAAGGATCTGCCGGCCTCTGTGTTTCCTCTATCCTACAACATATGTCTCTTCAAGACCCAAGTACACTCCATCCTATCCTCTAAAAGACCCTCCACACAGCATCCCAAAGATGATATAGGCCTTGAGTGAAATTATTTCCCAGACGTCAGATGTTCCGAATGCAATGCTACCAACATAATAATGTGTTTTCATTAAATGATTTTTTATTCACTTTTTATTAACGATTTGTCCTTCAAATGACAATATAGCTGCAAATCCGCCGATCCTATTTTTTTACACCCGGATAGAATTACAAGAAAACAAAACTTATCTTTTAACTTGTTGACACCGAGCGCCCAGCTGCTATCTTCCGCGCCTTTTCGTGAAAGGCTTTACGCAATAATTATTTTCAAATCTACGTTTTCAGACCGATTTGCATATATATTGGAAGAATGGCGTTCATTTACACTCTATTGAAAGAATCCGACGTAAATTTGAGAATGAGTATTGTTTGAAGGTTGGCCACTTATTCTCTAAACTTTTCCAGTGCTTGTGAAAAAAAGGGATATAAATTGTTCTAGTAATTTTCGAGAAAATCAAGGACACAGATAGACAGACAAACATTCATTTTTTTATACAGAGATGATTTAAGGCGTTATGTGGATATGGCTAGATTTTTTTTCCAGTTTCTGTTTGACGAATACATTTTCTGGCATTGTCTAGTATCATGATGAGTTAGAACTAGTAATAATTTTATGGATTTAATTCGAACATTGATTTAATAAAACAAAAACATGAGGAACACTTTCGGTCAACTGTCAAAGTAACATGTGACGAAATGGTCGATTTGGAGTAAATCCAAATGAATAATAACAAATCTTGAGTAAGTTTAGTTTGTAACTAACTAACCATCACGCCGTTTCTCCGCAGGGGTAGGCAGAGAAGACGGACCGCCAAACAACTCGATCTTGGCATACACTTCTTGCTTCATTCACATTCATACAACGCCTCATACATTCTCTTCTGTTATTCCGACTTCTGACATGGCCCGACTCGAGTATTTGATTCACTTGATCGTGCCATGTCTTCCTCGGGCGTCCCCAGCTTCTTCTTCCATTCACATTCGCGTCATATATTCTCCTTACACTCCTTTCTTCGTACATTCGCTCTACATGCCCAAAGCATCTAAGCGTCCCTTTCTTAATTTTGCTCACTACGCTTACATCAGCCTTGCATTCTTTACGAATCTCAACATTTTTCACTCGATCATACATGGTTTTACCACACATTCGTCTCAGAGATCTCATTTCTACAGCATTCAATCTACTTTCATCCTTCCTCTGCCAGTTCTCACTGCCATACATCAAGGTTGGTATCAGCACTCCATTGTGGACTGCTAGCTTCGCTTCCTTGGACAACTTTTTGTTTGCGCGAACCGCGTTCAGTAGTTTGTAACTACCACTTATTTTAAAAATGCCCTTTTTAGTGGATTTAATGATATCAGGTTATTCATATCTGAAAATATGCATACCAAAATTTCAGAGAAAAATGTGGCATTCATGATTACTCAACTTTTCAAAATACTGGAAAAAGTTAATTTTCTTTATTTATTTATTCCCATTACATGATTTACGTGGACATGTACAGATAATATCAAAAAGGAACATATGTTTTATGATGGATAACATAAAAAGAAACAAAATAATTTCACGCTTTCATCCAGAGTTAAATAAAGTATAATCCCGTATTTACGTGCCAGGAATTCACGTTTTCCCGGCAATTGCGTGTATTTTTTTCAGTCCCGAGGTATTTCAGTACATTTAATACCCGCATTTACGTTTTTCTCTCCCGCAATTTACGTCCGAAATATTCAAAATATGCGAGTTACGCTTGCTTCAGTCTGTTAAAAAACGTAAAATGGGGGTTATACTGTAGTTTCAAAAACTCAATGAAAAAAACCGTACAAAGGCATGCTTATACTGTAACGTTGATGAGCCAAATATCTCAATGACGTCGAAGATATTTTTTTTATTTTTATATGAATACCGCACAAGAGTCCCAAACTGCTCCCAACCGTCTGGAGCCAGTGAGACTATGGCATTCCCAATTGGGGAATGTTGTGAGGCTAAAGGTATTGGGGAAGGGGAAGGAGAAGGGAGAGAGGAAGGTGGAGAAAAGGGGAAATACCTGGCTATTCAGATCTGGTCACCAAACACGGCTAAAAGCCATTTCAAGCAACGTTTCAATTCTGAATGGTGGTCTTTCACCAGTGTGATACTGAGAGTATCTCCCACTCTGGAACGTGCGCAAATATACTATATATTATTTTTAAATTAATTAATTGTGAAACAACACAAATTAATTAAATAAAAATTACTAGCGCACGCCGGGATTTGAACCCGCGGCCTTCGGATTCGTAATCGAGAGCCTTACCCCTCGACCATGGAGGCCGTCAAAATTGTTTTTGTCACAATAAAATGGTGTGTACTGTCTTGTCCTACCAGGTATATGAAAATCAATTAAATATATCATTTCAGGGGTATAAAACATTGAATTAAAAATCTATATATATATATAAAAATCAATGTAAGTTTGTAAGTTTGTAAGTTTGTGTGTCCTACATGTTCTAGTAAATCACTGTACCGGTTTTTTCTGAAAATAGTAGAGTTTATTTTTATTCGTGCCGGGAAAGTTTAGAGAAAGTAGTTTTAATGAAATACAATTTGTAAAACTATTGCTAGAACGTTTTAAAATTTGTATCAAAAACATTGAAACCGCCATGGTTTATTTAGGTTAGCCCATAGATATAACACTCTGGATAGCCGCAGATTACATGTTCAAAAAAAGAGGTTAGTTTGGGTAGAATATTTTCAAAATAGAAAACACAAGTAGGTACCTACTTAAGAATCTTTTATTAATATATGTTTTGAATAAATACATCTTTTGTAAAGAAATGTTTTTTTCAAAATAATGTTTAATTGTTTATTTCTGTAGAGATAGTAGATCGCCGTGAAATCAATTATGGCACTCAAATGACGACCAAAAGTTCACAATTTTATAACTTAAAAAAAAAACCCGAGCAGGGCCGGGTACATATCAGCTAGTAGTTACGTAAAACAATGACAGCTTTCAAATATTGGGCTCAAACTGCTCAAATCGGTGCTCTCCGTAAAAAAACCATTATGTAAACGATAAACCTAACCTGCGCAATTCGTTTACACATTGCTTTGCTACCTACCGATCACCGCTTGTCAAACCGCACACCACAAACACACTCACATACACACATATTTATACAGGTCGCACGTCATCCGGTAACAGTAATCTAATATCACAAACAGATATTAATGAACCATATCGTAGGTACCGATCTTTGTACAAAAAAAATTCTGTAAATATTTTAATCTTGTAAATTATCTTATGCCCCGACTACACGATTGGCCAACGTCCCAACCCGAAATCGTTTCGGAGTTGGTACGTTGGCCGATCGTAGTGTCTATAAATCGGGGAACTACACGATCGGCCAACGTTCCAAATACGAACGCCAAACTACTGATGTCATTTTTGCTAAAATCTATCGATCTGCCGATATTCATAAAAAGTCTAGTGAAATTTATAATATTTTTGACACAATTCGTTTCTCATTAGGTACTCATAATACCGGAAATAAATAATAGGTATGAAATAATAATTATCAAATCACCCATCCTTTGTTTCTTGAACTTCACAATAAAAAAATATCTTGTCACATGTTGATTGATGTCTCTCAAAATATGACGAATTTCAATTTGATTTTCCCTACCGCTTGTCGATAGCTATGTCGCCTGTTTTAGCTCCGTATTTTATTTTTAGGTACAGCTTGATTCAGCTTGATAAACTATCCCCGAATATAAATCGGATTACATGGGTTTCGTATTACATCATACATCGGATTACAGGTTTATTACATTTTTCAAATACGTAGATGTTGTTGACATATTTGGGACATCAATGTTACAGTATAAGCATGCATTATTATTTTCTCATCGAGTAGAGGATCTAGGATATTTGAAACTATTTAACTCTGGAAAAAAGCGTAAAATTACGTTTTTTTTATGTATTTTCTATTATAATACGTACGTTTTTTTTTCAATATTAATTGTAAACTTCCATATAAAATCCTGTAATGCGCGGAAATATATAAATAAATGTTAAATACAGTGGTTTTAAACAAAGTAATTGTTATTACTTTAATTAATAAATGTTTAAATTTAGGTTTTTCTTTAGTGAAGCTATGACCTGTCTTTAACCCTTAGCACTCCTTTGTCAAGTGCCAGCCGACATCACTATTTGTACGCTAAAACTCCGTTGTCGGCTGGCGGCCGACAAGATTAGATATGCCCGCACGGTGTATTTTCGCGGGCAAAATTTGGCACGTGACGTCGTTTCTTGTGATAATTCGATAAAAAAAAATTTAATTCACGTTTTATTAAGATTTTGACTGTTTTGCGTTTTTGTTTTAATATAAAATAACCTTTTTGTAACTGCCTATCAATAAATTAATATTTTGACCTTATTTAAATTAGAGTTGGCTGACAACAAATATTAAAAAGTAATCTAGTGGTAAGAGTTAATATATGATGCGCAAGCTTTGAATAGTTATTGTTACCATATTTTAATAATGGGCTGGTTTTTCAGTTCCGAGGTCTGTCACTGAGTTTGCCACGAGCCTTCAGGGGAGTATCGTGATAGAAGCAGTCTTTCGCCTTACTCAAGAAAGGTTTCCTGAACGTCAGGCGGCTGGCCGGGAGGTTTACAAGGTGATCTTTAAGTGGAATGTTACCATAAAACGGCTCTGTTGGTTATATGGTCAAGGCCCGACTAGTATTCCTGCAGCTATCCTGAACGGCGTGATCCTGAAGGTGACTGAAGGAACCAAATACCTAATACACATAATTACCGGTACTCTGATGGATGATGATAATATTGATAGGCAAAAACGAGGTCCCAGCGTTAAATTGAACATGCTTAGTATAATATTTCGCCTTCGTAGTACAGCTTTGAAAATGACACTCTTCCTTGCCTTCTGCGCAATGTTGTACACTAAACTAACTACAAAGTTTATATATGTACAATCCTAAAGAAAGTTGAGTCCAACAGAAACCGGTAAAATGCAGAAATATATAAATAAAATTATATGACTTAAAACAAAAACATTTTTATTTAAATTAGAATATGAAGCCACAAAGTGATCGCTTCCTTCGATAAATTATAAAAAGTGTAGAATGGAAAGACTTTGTGTACAGTATAATAACGCCTTCCGCATAATTTTCCGCCTCCCCAGATACTGCAGCGCTTCCAGTATGTTCGCGGAGGTGCGAATTTCTGGTTTTGCAGCCCGTCTATGATCCAGGGTGGTTGGCATGAGGGAAATAATAAACAGCTCAGCGAATATCCTAATCATGGAGGACCGCCTCAGTCCAGCTTCCAGCATCGACACATAATGGAGGAAGATATTGGTATCTCACAATTTAAATGAAGCAGCACCTTAAATACTTTATTTGGAACTATTTATTTTATTTTTTTTATTTTATTCAGCACCTTAAATACTTTATTTGGAACTATAAATTATATTTTTTTAAATTTTTGTTGATGTGTGATGTGATATCCACCTACTATCTTAATATAATTTTATTTTTTAAACTTTTGTACGCGTTTTGTATATTTTTTTATAACTATTGTATGTATATTTTGTATGGAATGTGTGGGACTGCACTAACCTCCCCACATAACGGAAAAATATTCATTATTATTATTATTATTCGTATTCACGGACGTTTTGTATTCCTTGGGGATTGCTGTCTTTCGTCTTACAGTGGGCGTTGAGATTTTCGAGATTCGATCTTCTGCGTGTGTGCACTTCTAGCCCATCCTGGAGCGCAATATTCCGCTACTGAGTAGACCGAGGCAATCGTAGTTACTCGCAGGGTGATACTGCCGCAGTCCCAAATAATTGTCTCATGATAACCTGCTTAATAACCAAACGAATTTATCTCATAGTCCGTTTTTAAACATGTTTCCTGTAAATCATTTGCCAACCTATCAATTATGTTGTGTTGCTTCATTCACCCATTTCATTGTTATTGTGTAATCAAGTAGTTTTCCACTAATAATGGCTCTCTCATCTATAAATCATGAAAGGATTCTCTTAATGACTTAATTATATACCTATTACCCTATTTCATTTACTATTTATTAATAATAATATAAAGTATTGTTGTCTCCCTCTTGGACATAATACTTTTCAATTATTGCCTCCCTTTTATAATTATCTGCTCTCTCTTTTCATGTAATAAATCCCCTGTTGTGCTCTATTGTTTTCTATACCAATATATAAGATAACTCTATATTATTCCTTGGTTATTAAATTTTCCCTAACATAGCTTGATTCAAAGCGAAACCGGTTATCGTAAAAATACAATAAATTCGCGTTTCATAATAACAACGTGTTTGTTTTATTTAATATTATTCTCATTAATAATTACTTTGTAATCACCACTTTATTAATATATACATATCAACATGTTTCGAAAACGATGCTTTCCTTATTAGGAATATATAGAATACTTAAAAATGATAAAGTCAATTACAGATAAATGATAAATAATTAATATCATTAGTTAAATGAAACAAACACTTCATTTTAGAGCAGTTATTTATTTGAATTTATTTGCCAGCTGATTTCGCTAGTCCCAAGCATCGTCGGGGTAAAATTTAAACTAAACAATTATATTCATATTCTCCATACTGACAACTCCATTATAATGGAATTCCGCTATTCCATGAATAAATATAAAAATTGTCTTTAACACCTCGACTCCGGTGATGGGTCTGATTTGACCCAGTGTTTTTTAAATAAAAGATTTTGCCGCAAATATTTCGTTTAGGCTAATTTCCTCTTGTCTATTCTTTTATCAAATATTTACCCACATCTCGACTCAAAAATGATTAAAATCGGACACGTTTTAAATAAGTTATTAGAATAATTGTTTATAAAACACGCAAAAACTCTATCTCTTCTCATTTGAATTTGAGCAGCCGACGAAACAGTATATCTCTCGCTCTATCCTTCCGTCTTTGTCCCTCGCAGTCCTTAACACGCAGATGTTGTCAACCATTCGGGCACATTTCTAGTATGGTGATTATATTTTTATAACTTTGTTTTAATTTTTTTTTTATTTCGTACCATACTAACGCAATGGCAAGGCAAAATTATTTAGCTGATAATGAGATTGAAAAGCTACTTAACAGTGCGATCAGTGATGATGGCGACTTGGAATTCGAAGCATTGGATCCAGAATTTGAAAGTGATCCGGAAGACATATTACTAGAGGAAATATCTGAAAGTGAAAATGGAAGTGATAATGCAGTTAGTGTAGGAAATCTGAGTGAATCCGTTGCAGATCGACTTGTCAAATTCCGGATTCCTTTAATTTTTTAATGAAAATTGTTCATTTAAATTTGTTTTGTTGAAAAATAAAAGTTTTAGTATTTTTTAACTAAAATGTATGTCATTCAATGGTTTTAATTGTGACAAATAAATGTGTGAGAAAATTAAATACTCAAATAAGAACGCCATTATATAATATTTTCTAATATTTGCATAAGCAATCATCATATAATATGTCTATAAATTTAATTTATTTTCTTTTTACACATCTTTCTATTAGAGGTACAGCCACAAGGAAGAATTAAATAAGTGATTTTATTTCTGGTATTTTAAATCATACATGATATACTTGTAAATGCACACCATCGATTTCCCGAAAATGTTAATAAATATGTAAGCAGAAATGTTCGCTTCCACTGACTTCCTGGGGCGAGTCCTTACCCCCTCCCGCACTGCTCTCCTCATTTCCGCTCATGCCGGTAAAGTAACACAGGACAGAGACGCCTTGTTGATGCGATGGATCCCCAAACCGAGTAAGACAAGGGGAAGAAGATGTATGTATAAAAATATTTATTTATTTGAAACACACATTATTTAACAACAAAATTTAAGAAGGCTTTGACTGCCCAACTAAGAACCAATCCCGTTTTAAGACAGTCAAATTGAGAAGTTTACTTCATATTAAGTGCCATTATACAAAAATAGAAGGGAAAAAAGATGGTAATATAATTTTTTTTTTGACAGTTTTAAAATGGCCTTAAACGCCGAAAAAGCTGTCACAATAATAACAACTAAAAATACTTGCAGAACTTAATAATAACAGTATTAAATTTGAATTACATTCAATTTTTAAAAACATTAAATGGAGTTCTATGAATTAAACACAAAAACAATTAATATATAGGTAATATAATATATCTAGAAAAACCACAATTATTAATTATTAAGAGATGTGAACAATAGTATAGAAAAAAACAATTGTGTACACTAGACTTTGAGTACAGTATGATGATTAATATAGAATAATAGTTAAGTACGTACAGATGAGAATAACAAATATTATAGAGTAAACAAATATGTGTATGTGTTTGATAGGTACTG
The DNA here is from genome assembly GCA_022606495.2 of Halesus radiatus. NCBI lineage: Eukaryota > Metazoa > Arthropoda > Insecta > Trichoptera > Limnephilidae > Halesus > Halesus radiatus. The sequence continues at coordinate 11,475 of JAHDVE020011651.1, forward strand.
GTTGGTGCTATGAGGAAAAAATTGATTGTTTAAAATTGAGTACTAAAAACAAAAGAACATTATTGAGTAATATTGATAAAATTGTGTTACGTATCACTCAGCTTTATGAGCCGATGACGAAATTAACAACATATTAAGTTAATAACATATTAAATATATTTTATTCAGTAAGCACAAAAGTAACTTTAGTTAATTATTTATAACCAAATGTTTGTCCTTTTTTAATGCACGTATTGAAAAATAGGTTCATTCTTGGAAGCTTCAACAAACTGATAATGAGATCTGAAAAACTGGTTCTTTTGTTTGGGTTCTGAGTGGTACTGTTTAGTATTTCTATTAGTAATTAAATGCTCTCCAGAAAATAATGAAAACCCAAATATAAATGCGAATGAATATTCACAACAATTTTTTTAAATTTGTTTATTTTGTCAAACACAAACGTAATAAAGAAGGTAAGTTGTTATCAATCAAAACAGTGAGTATTTTTCACAACATATAAATATATTTTCACATGACGATAATATAACATTATATTTAAAAACTTGGTAGTATTATTAAATTTCATTGTTTATTCAGTAGATATAACAATGTTTGGTTCATCTTGCGAACGTTTCATTTGTCCTAGATCTAAAACCAAGTTTTCGGGTTCATTAACCGCTTTTTTCTTTTCTGAAAAAAAAATTTATTATGATTGAGTTATGGTACTAAAATGTTCTCAAATTTAGATTTATGATTAATATGATATTATCTAAAAATATTAACAGTTTTGAAGTACATATGCATTTTTTTCTTTTATTATTTAGAAATTCTCGCACCAATATCATACTAAGCATAAATTTTTATGTCATTATGGAGGACTTGGCTAACAGAGAAATTGAACCATGAATTGATGATCTCCTTGATTGTATAGCTTATTGATACGTGTTGGTTTATTAAAAATTATTTAAGTGTTATTATTATATTAAGTCTATCCTCACTATAATAAAACTGTATTACCGTTTTTTTTTCTATTTTCTCAGTTTGTTTAATACTTGTTAATATTTTGATATGTTAGAAATATTATTTAAATCGATATTATTAATTGGAGTCTAGTATCTCTACAATAAAACTGTTATGCTGTTTTCATATTTAAAAAAATATTTTTTCCAACTTGTGTACATTGGTTACAACATGCATGCACCTATATTGTTTTAATTTTGCCCTACATTTGTATGATGGTTGTTATTTATTGTTGTTATAATACTGTTGAACAAAACTCCTGCTGCCAAGCTACTTGCAGCGGCCTGGCGGGAACAGGTTCCCGTTGTATGTAATTAATATTATACAATAAAAACTACTGGCTGATAATCCGATGCTTTTGAAAACTCGTCCACTAACGAGCCAATCCAATATTATTTAGTTACGCTTACTAAATGATTACTTGTTTCATTAAAATTATTACTAACCAGTTCCAAAAATAGCCTTTTCCAAAACTGTTACCGGAGATTCAAAGGCCAAAACAGTAAAATATGAAGCTATGATTGTCACCAGAAGGTCTCCGAAAGAGAGATGTACCTGAAACAAATAACAACTTATAATGCGAATAACATATGAGACATAATCACTCAAGAAGAAGAAATGAAATAAAACTTCCCTTCCGGAAGAAAACAAAATGGCAAAACCCATTACTATATAGAGCCGTGAAGATCTTCCAACAAATATCGGCCAATACAAAAGAAAAGGAAAATGTTTCGAAATTTAAGAAGGACGTGACGAAATACGTATAGTGCAATTTTTGTAGCCGTAACTTTTAAAGTTTGATTTGTAATTCTTAATTGTATGTAGATGCTATATTCATATTAGAATACATGTAACCGATGTACATGTGTTCTATTTTAATTTAATTAAATAAATACCTTATTAATTGTGTATATTGTATCATATGTCTCTATTGTTATATTGTTGTGTCACTCTTAATGTTGTACCTCTCTTTTCCTCATTTTTCCAACTATATGAAAATGCATCCTTATGACGATTGCAAAGTTGCCCGGATAGGTAGAGGTCCTGGGTTCGAGTCCCAGATGCGACTGAAATCTTTTTATTTTCTGTTGTTTTTTCGGTTTCGTGGTTCATTTGGGATGTGTTTATATTATCTTCTTCAATGATTAAATATTACAATGAAGTTTACAAACTTCAATAAGTTATAAAAAAAAAATTAAAGAATCAATCACTTTATTCACCATGGAAAAATGGGTACGTGTTAATAAATTCACATAAATAAGTCGTCTTAATGTAGCCTAATTACTATTCAGAAATGGCATTGAACTCCGAAAGATCTGTCACGCATAATAAAAAGTAAAAATTCCATGCGAATCTTAATTATTATTACATTAATAAAATTATTTATTTTAATTTTAAAAGAAAAATTCATATAACGTAATATTTCGATTTTTTGTTTTTAAAATACGTATGAACGATAACGCTAAAGTGTATGTTGGAAAGAATGGATTTTTTGATTACCCATGTCACGCTGGAAAAGTAGGGAACTGTTTTTCCACGGGTTATAGTATACGTTACAATTGAGCCATGTATCAAGTACATGGAGTAGGAGAGACGAGCCAGGAACTCCCAAAGCCTCAAACTTAGGAACCAGTTGACAGGACCTGAAAGAAAACATTTTTTTAGAGTCATATAAAACCATAAATAATATGTTTATGCATTAAGATATCAGTTATGTTTGTTCCGATGTTCTAATTCACTTACTAATATTACACTGCCAGATTCATTGATAAAATTACGCATGGGTGTAATTAAATATCTGGAGTATTACACCAACTTTTTTGTTAGAAATGCGTTTATTAAAGCTGGTGATAATTTGAAGAATGTTACGAACTATGACTAAACTGTTTTATTTCTATACTATTGTTAATAGTGTATAGCTAATTCTTTGTTGTTTTTCATTATAGAGGGGTACTCCGCAGATCTTTTTACTGCAACATCGGGAATTCTACAGGGTTCTCATCTTGGACCCTTGCTGTTTTAATTTTTTATTAATGACATAGTACTAGGAATTAAATGTTCAAAATATCTCCTATTTACCTATGACCTCAAGTTGTATAAAAACACAACAATAGAACATTGCATTTATTTGCAAATAGACTTGTCTTCACTTCATGAATGGTGTGCACTTAATGATTTATATTTTAATGAAAATAAATTTAATGAAAATAAAACAGGTACAAAAATTAAACTGTTAAACAGTTTAATTTTTGTTTTAATTACACTGAAGATGCTTATGTTAAGCGAAACCGGTCGGTCGTAATAAAATTCTCGTGGTTATAAACAAAGTTATTGTTTTATTTTCATTAAATATGTCTAACCACAAAGTGACTGCTTTCCATCAAAAAAAATAATAATAAAAATAAATTCACTGGAATTTCCTTCACAAAGAAAAGAAACACGTTTTGAAATACGTATCACAAAAATTACGTCGCTTTATTGAACATAATTGCAATCAAAGACTTGGGTGTTACATTTGACTCGTCACTTAATTTCAATAAGCATATGGATAGTATTTCAAAAAGTGCATCACAAATATTAGGAATAACTCTTCGAATCTCAAATTTATTTAAAAGTGCAAAATTAACAAAAACATTATATTAATCGATTGTGCGAAGTATTTAGGAATAAGCATCCACTAGTTGGTCTTCTAACTACAAGATTCATAATTACAGAATCAAATCAATACAAAGATAATCAAACCGTGATTGCTTATCGTGAAGGTTTATCTGATCAATTTGGAACGTATAATGATCGAATTTCACACTATAAACTACAATCTCTGTCAGTCAGACGTAAACATTCTAATGTATTCATTTTGCACAAAATTATACATGCATTAATTTATACACCAATTTTTTTTTCACAAATCAATATTAATACACCAAGAAGAAAATCAACAAGGAGGATTAAAGACATTTTTCATATTTAAACATATCACACAAATACGCGATATTTCTCTACATTACCGAAGAATGTTAAGAAATTACAATACTATACACAGCTCTAATAATGAAATAGACATTTTAATGAGACAATTAATCAATTTAAAAAAAAAAAAATTCTCCATTAATATCAAACTGATAATGTGATAATGCCCTTTATTAAGTATCAAAACAGTGTACCATCAGCACAGGTAACAATAAGGAGTTAGTTCATATATCTACTTTATAGTATGTTCTCGACCTTTCACTTCTTTTTCATTCTTATCATCATTTTTGCGAGGTAATGTTTGTTGTTGTTTGTATGTAAACATTCATGTATGCAAGTTTTGGGCATATTGCCTGTTTTATTTACTAACATGAAATAAAATAAAAATATATAAAATAACACCACTTTAAATTAGTCGTTTTCTGACAATTCCCTTTCGGGGATATAACCATTATTACAAAATCATGGTCAATATATTAGGTGTTGAAGTGGTGGTGAACATGAAACTGTGGAGGGAGGTAATTAAAGGGGGAGGGGGGTGAAAGCGACAGATGGTGTAGAGAAAAGTAACAAAATAGGACCTCAAGAGGGATTTTTTTATTATTATTAAATATGTCTATAACTTCATTATTCTTCATGAGTAAAACTATGGTTCTTTGAAGTTATGTGCTTAGTAAAATCAGAATCTCACATGACTGGAATCTTAATATCAAATTTTCGAGTTGGTTTACCAATATAAAAAAGATACAGTCACTGCAACTAAATTTATAAATACCGGAGTGGGTAAATTTATTCTTACCTTCAGCGTTTTTTTTTAAATTTCCGATATTATTTTTTATACAGAAAACTGGTTTTATAATGAAAGTGGATTTTTTTAAGGACTGAAATGGGAAATGAATTATATATAAACTTGTACGCCATTAATTAGTAATATTAATATTAAATAAAAATCTACCTGTCGATATTTTATTAAGTTTTTTGTTAAAGATTTTAGTAAAATTTGTTCATAATCGTTATTTGTGTCAGTTTGTGTTATTTTGGACAGTAAAACTATTTATTGCTTTGCAATTGTTTTAAATAATATTTTTTTTACTATACGTCCTTCTTATTTCCTTCTTTATTCCTGTTCTCTATTTACTTAGCACGTACATGAATATTCATAAATTTAAACGAACTAAAAAGTTTTTTTTTAAACGTGTAATTTCAATAGATGTAATTTAGGTTCATGTTATTCTCTCCGTGTGTAATTACCTACATCCATGAGTAATTTCATTCCTGTGTAATTCTGGTAGCAGTTTGTTCTAGGTGAATGAAACGAATGACTTTTAAGTTCTCAAATGGGTTGTGCCATACTTGCATTGACAATTCAGTGCAGGTTAATCGCGCTTATGACAATCATAACGTGTACAGCTTTGCCTAGGTAACTCTATGTATGGCCATAAGGCGAACAAAAGTCACGATGTCATTTAGATTCCAAAACAATTTTTTTCAATTAGGTATCTATAATTCTTTGTATAGTTCAAATGGCAAACCCTGTGAACAGTGCACCACATAGTATTTGTCTCAGGGGTTTGTCATTCATGTATTATTCTTTATCGTATTTTCATTTATAAAAATAAAACAAATTAATGTTTCTTGTCACGTGAGCTTATTTTCAAAACTTCGGTTTATTCACAGTCAACCTAGGTTCTATAATATATCTCATGAAGTGTATATAGAGATGGTTTTCGATATCTCACCTCCATATCCAAAAGCGCAAGCAACGATAACCCAAAGGACAGCCATGGCCCAAGCAGGCCTGCTGAAGGCCAGGTAGGTGGTGTCCTCCAGGTAAGTGAAGACATGCGATTGTTCTGACAAGGGTTTCATACCGTAAAGTACAGCCGACATAATCGCCAAGCTTGCTAGCCACAATATGCAGACAACTATCTGAAAAAATATTTGAAAATATTTATAACGTCTTTTTCAATATGTCTAAAATACATTGCGCAATTTCCCATGAAATGTACAGTGCATGGAGAGCATCTCACTCGGTAAAGAAGAGTAGACCTTTATACACATTTGAGAGATTTGAACAGTTAATTTTTAACGACGGGGAATTTCAGTCGCCGACCAGATTCCACATTTAAAGCTAAAATTAAAAGGTCTATTCCACCACCAAAAAATGCCAAAAGTCGTTAATAAGACGTACCCAGGAGTGAAACACCATGTGATAAGTTGATGCATAACGTAATAGAATAATATTTTTTCAACTATGTTCTTGTGATCATACAGTTTTCTTAAGAAATACAAAAGGAAAACATATTATTATCTGTACTTGCTTTTTTATAATATCTTCAAAAGATTGGTATTCACTTTGTGGCATCACTATTAATAAATTAGTTTAAAATTACTTTGCATTTACCACTTTATTGATATATACATATCAACATGTTTCGAAAGTGATGCTTTCCTCATCAGGAATATATAGAATCCATATATATTGATATGTATATATTAATAAAATGGTGAATACAAAATTATTTTTAGTTCATTTACATCATTTTATTTTCATAAGAAGCAATCGCTGACATCGTTTTAAATAAAACAAAAAAATTATTGTATTTTTACGCTAACCGGTTTCGCTTAGATCAAGCTTCATTATAGCAAATATAATAACTAAAGAAAACTAGAGAGTTATCGTATGTAATACATACAGAAAACGATAAAAGTGGTGCAGCATATATTACACAAAAGAGAGAACAGACAATACAATATTAGAGGGAAGCAACAATTTAATAGTATCATATGTAAGAGGGAGAAAACAAAAATATATTAAAATCATAGTAATACGTATTTATATGTAATAATAAATTATTGATGTAAAACTATTGATATGTTATGATATGCATTATTGTTTCCTGCCTCTTCTTGTCTAACTCTGTATTATTGTCCAGTTATAATATTAGGCCTGATAACGCTTGACCTAAGCGACACCGGTTGGCGAAAAATACAATGAATTCTTGGTTTATAATAAAGTATTCGTTTTATTTAATAAAACGTAGTAACATAATCAAAATACTCCCGGATAAAACAAAAAGAACATTGTTTCCGTAACCATGATTTCAAATCTATTTTATTAACCTTATTTATCTTGATTTTTTTGTTGTTGTAGACCCGCAGGTAGTATCCGGCCAAAATACCTATCAGCCACGGGGAGGCTCTCATATGCGTCGGGAAATATGAGTACCTCTGGCGTTCTCGAACCTTCGGGTCCCTAAAATCATTTCAATGTTATTATTGTTACGGAGTGCATCACACAAAGTGACAATCAACTCAATTCAATTGACGATTTATTTAAAGATACCCAGCAATGTTGCATTCCCATGAGTTATCAATTCAACTCATTCTGGGACTGTTCATTTTTGCTGCACAATATCAACTTTAACAAAGTTTTCAAGGCAAATAACATAAAAACAAAAACATATATACTCGTATACAAAAATAATAGGAAATAAAATTAAATATATGTACATGCTCGAAACATACAGATATAGAAATAAAATAAAAAAAAAAACAATGTTTTACAAGAGACAAATATTAAAATCTGCAAAGCTAAGAGGAACGGCTGCGCCGGTCGTTTCATACAAAACTTAATTTTGGATTTGAGGTCAAAATACTTACCTAAACTTAATGATTTTTTTTATCAAAAAGTATAGTAGATATCTAGTACGAATTGGAAGTAATTTATTAATTATTGTTTTAAATTATGAAATATAGGCCCTTAAAGGAATTAATTTTTCGCGATTTTAGAGGAGGACCTTTAACAATTATTTGAGGAATAATGGTAAAATATAATGTAATATAAAATAGATTTTTTTTTTTAAATAATCATTATATTAGACTTTAAAATAAATTAAAAACGACCAATTTATGTTGGAATACAAATTTTCCGTACACGATTTAAAATATCGACCGAGAAAACGTTTTCGTTTTTAAATGTTTTGTTTTTATATTTTTATCTACTTAATCATATTTACATGGCAAATATAATAATTTTAAACAAACACAACTAAAATACTTTTCATCAGTACTTGATATTTACTAAAACTTTAATTTAAAAAAAAAAAAAAAATTCAGTTTGGATTGGTATTTTGGCCTCAAAGCAAAATCCAAAACTTGGGTCTGGCAGAGCATTATAACATTTCATCCCATTATAAAATAAATTGTTTTACATATTAGCTTTGTTCCTTTTCGGTAGTCTAATTTCCTTACATGTTCTTGTATTATGTCTATTGTTGTAAATAATTTTGTTGTAGAAACATATTGTTAACGAATTGTTTTTTGATTTTACACTTTTTGGAACACCCGCCCGAAGTCCCGCTTACTCAATTTGCTTACGCAAGGAATAATCTCTTTACAGTGATTTGCCTGTAAGCAACAAGTTTTTTTACACTTACGCATAAGACGCTGCCATCCAACCTTCCAGGTAACTTACGGTAAACACCGTAACGAGAGCAGCCAATAACCATGCATAGCCCCAGGCTAGTCCCATCTTCGTGTTCTTCAATATTGGATAGAGTAGAAGTGGAGACAGTATGTACAGCTGCATGTCAACAGACAGATACCATGTGTTGCCCATACACTAGAAAAAAACAGAAGCAGTTGAGTAAAATTATAAATCATGCCAACTATCTGTATACCCGAAATATGTCTTGGGGAACGGGGTTAAGAGGAACGGCTGTGCTGCCTGTTTCATACAACTTAATTTTGGACGCCAAAATACCAATCCAAACTGAAAAATATATGTTTTTTTTTTAATTAAAGTTTTAGTAAATATCAAGTACTGATGAGAAGTATTTTATTTGTGTTTATTTTAAATTATCATTAATCACATTTGTCATGTAAAT
>JAHDVE020011652.1:0-19494 GCA_022606495.2 Halesus radiatus
CTACTGCCGATGATTTAAAGAGCCTTGCAGTGTCCATCATCAGGACTGCTCACGGGACCGAATAGAAATAGGCACATGCCACCGGTGATATTAATTTTGCAAGGTTGTTTCACTGCTCAAGAAAGACGAGTTTATTCATATTACATTTATATTTAAAAGAATACTGTTCAACATATTTTGCACATCTCTGTATACGTCACAACTATGGGTAGATTACACTGGATCACAATGGCATAAGCCGTCACCTACAATAATTCATATCGCCGGCTATTCCGCCTGGAATAAAGCATTGTTACTATTATTCGAAAGTAGGGTATCCCTTTATAGGTGTCTTATACTCGTATGTCGTCCCCTTATAAAACTCATTGAGTGCCATATTAACTGTATAACACATAGTTTCTCCTCGAACTATATTATGCATATTCTTTCGGTTATTCTGCTGCCGGTCGTGTATTCACATTTAAAGATCTACACACAAAAATTACATTTATTTTTTTCTGTGGCTTAGTCAGTCCGACCCTGGCTTCGGTGCATATTGCATTTAGATTGTTCGTGGCCCAACATCGGTAAATTTGTGTTACCTGCAATAATCTACGGGGACGGAGTAAGCGATGCGGTACGTTGCGGTAACCGCACCTAGATGTCGTTTCGCGTATTATTGGCGGCCGCTACGCTACGAGTCCATCGGTACCTAAACACCGCTATTTGTGCCTAGTATCTGTAATATAAGTATTTAAAACAGATACGACATAAGTTTATTAAAGTACTTGCATATTGATGGTATCTGATAATCGGTTGCGAAAGGGGCGAGTTTCGTCTGGTATATTGTTTTACATTAATTTACTGGTTTTATTACCTAGCTACGTTTGAAAATTGGATTAAAAAATTGGGGTCTTGTCTTATTTTTTTACAATTGATATTTCAATGCTCCTTATCTCAACGTAGTAATTAGGGGAAGCAAGCTTAAAATACTTAGTTTGCCCAAAAAATTTTAAAACCAAAATTTTTATGTCGCCTAAGCTCATCTTTCCACATTTTTTTTGTGTTTTTTTTTGGTTCGATATTCTCATTGACGTCAGAATTACAAGTACTATTTCGACGGCTGGAGGCAAAAGTCACGTGACATCCATTTTGGCACCAGCGTAGTTCACTGTCGTCCACGCTTGTTTCGCTTGATTTTGACTACGGTAACCAATTTACCAAACATTTATAGAATGGTCAAACTAAATACCCACTCTAACAACATATTCACATTTTGTAAACAAGTCGAACGCTTTAGCTTATTTTCTGTTATACATAAATTTCTGTACCTCGTTATACGAATATATATAACACTTACAAAATAAATGTTTAAATAATAAATATAAGCAATTTTATCTTATTTTTGTTGGTTTTGGACAATTTTATCGGGAATTATTAAAAAAACCCTCATTTTTTGACACCTTTCATATAAGATGTCGGCTAACTCGAAGGTTACCCAAGGTCGAAAACTTCTATTAGATTTTTTAGGGTCCCAACCTTAAAATATAAAATGAAAAAAAAAATTTCCCAACCTTTTGCAAAGTAAAGGCCTTTTATGTCTCTGCTCACTGTACTAATACACTATTATCAAAGTGTATGGAATTACAACTTTTTTTTAAATCATCTTATATCAATGATTAGAAAACTTTATAAAAAACGAATTTATTTAAAATTTTCCCCTCATCAAAGGATTATACATTTGAAAGTTGTACATAAAAAAATACTTTCATTGTAATTTATTACTGCGAAACACAGTTTAATTTAATACCAACTTTTTTTTCATTCGCTTTCTTATCCTTGCTGTCAACTTCACAATGATGATACGACTTAATTATTGCATTAACATACAGTTACTTTCTTTTTATGCGAGCTTGAGAAGAGTCCTTATTTTTGGAAATGAATTTAAAGCTGTGCGCATTTATTTTTATCTCAATAAACTTTAGCGCAGCTTCTGAATATTTTAATTAAACCTTACGGCCTAGTTTTCTCATTTACGTCGTTAGTATTCCAATTTAATCATGAAATTATACTGACACACGCTTCCCCGAGGAATCGAGACGCTGAATTTTTAATGACATTTCCTAAAATATCCCCGGAGATCAGTAAGTCGAGGAGTGTTTTGTTTCTTCGAAGACAGTACCCAAAAGATACGACATATTGTAGCACAGTCGGTTAAAAATATACCGGCAGACATTTTTCCATTAAATTCGGCAATCGTCCAAAGTACATTCTTACGAGGAAGTTATTGTGTTGATTTTTATACCGACAAAAGTTGAGTCCTGTTCATCGTTTTCCATACATTATTAGGTACATACTTGTATTATAAGAATTAAATTTTCTTTTCATGCTCAAGCATTAGCAGTTAAAGTAAATGTGTATGTTATCCTTGCAGTTAACGTTTACGTTTTATGATCTACAATTATGTATTTGTAGACACTCGTAACGCGGAAGTTACGTTGAAGTTTTATAATTAATTCCACGTTTAGTTTTTGACTAATGCCAAATGTTGCTATGTTCTGACTTAATTTCCAAGGACATTCATCACACGATTAGGCGATTATTTCAGTGCATGTTGTGGGTTACGTGTTACTGATACACGATAATTCGTTTACGACTGCTCAAGTTTTCTCTGATCCTCTTTTGAATTGAACAGATTATTATTTGTCTCCATTGTGTGATGCTATCCTTTATGTGATCATTATTTTTTTTCAACATACTCGTAGATCTTGTTTTTTGGTTCCTCACCAAAAGTGGTTTCTTTGTCACAAACACACCTAATATAAAATGTTAAATGGCAATAAAAAAATATTCACTGAAAAAATCACATAATTTATCCCATCAAATTTCCAGCATTCTTACTAAACTAATAATATTCACGAACTCGACATAAATGGACCGTAAACGGTCTGTTATTTTTTTTCTTAATTTTTTTATCAACTTTGCATTTCATTTTTTTCTCTTTTTTTCAATCGGTCAGTGGCTAAGTTAGTATTGAGTCTGGGTCTCACTCAAACGTCGTGAGTTCAATTCCTCGGCTGGATAAGTCCTCCATCAGGATACAAGCAACATCTTCAGCTTACGGTAATGGTAGTAGGAGGTTTTCAAATACTGTCAGATTATTCGTAAATCGTAAATCTTTCAACAACAAAAAATATTGTTAAAGCTGTTGGTGGAATTCCACTGTAATGTAATTATTTAAAAAAAAACCGTTTGAGGAATTCGACGGGAAGGTGTTTTAAAGAGGAACCTTATGGCATCAAGTTGGCGAAAAATTATTGTTTTGAAAATGAAAATTAGTTATTGGTTAAAAACATTTTAAACCTTTATAATATTTCAATTGAAAGTGGAAGAAAATACCCGTATGAATTTCATACTCTTTTTGCACTTTTTGTCTATTTGTCCACCGAGGGCTTCTGCGTTCAAAGACAAGATCTCACCACACTGTCACGGATGTTATCAAATACTGCATTTAAAGCAAAGCTTCCAGTCAAACCTCATTGCGAGCTACCGTGTTTCGCGTGGGCACATCAAATCCCCGTTAAAATAGCATGTCTCAAATTCGTCATATTATTTCCCAATATCCTTTAATGCTCGTGTCGCGATACTCTGTACAATGGAATGCCTTTGCCGAAGCTTTTTACGTAAGCATCCAATGTCACCAGTCCGTCTGTGTATTTCTCCGTATAATGACTTCCTCCCGAACACTGTTTATTCCTAACGCCAGTTGGTTCAGTGCTACCGAACAGGATTCACGGATATTCCGATCGTGTTAGTATAATATACTCAACGCGTCTAGTTACGGATAGTCGGACGGTGTTAGTGTTTACTTCACGCGTCTCATGTGCTCCTGGTATTTCGGGTAATTGGAATTGAAATATTTAACGACAATCCCGTTTTAGCCCGCGTCTGTTTGTATCCAGTGCTTATGATTAGTGTGTACCTACGTCAAGTGTTTTAGTTAAAGTGAGCTAATTAACTGTGATAGTTATTTTCTGTATCTTTTCGTTGCTGTACATCATCCTGGTTGCATCCTTTTTTTCGAAAGTTCAGTATTACCGAGTGTTTCAGTGATTAGCTGGTGTGCTTGTGTGTTACAAAGTTCTGGTAATTAATCTAATCTGTCTGACGTGATTCATGTACGTTTGGTTCTCTTTATTTGTTTTAAACGGCTGGGCGTCCTGTTGTTGCTCTTATGAAATTCTGAAGTAAAATTAACCGCCTCTTTTGTTATTGTATTTGGCACGGTTTCTGTTTTATTATCGCATCGGAGAAAGACCGCCATTCAAAATTGAAAAGTTTCTTTTAATGATTTTTTTAATGTTAAGTGGCGATATCTGCAAATCCAAACTTTCATAACCTTCATGTTTCTTATTTCCTCACCCACCCTTACTTCTTCCTCCGAGAATACTCCTAGCCTTCATCAATTCATTCTCCCTCCTCTTCTCCTCATTCCTTACTCATCACAACATTACCCAACGTGTCGTAGTTCCACTGGTTTGGAGATGTTTGATTGTGTTGTCACAAGAAAAAATTTAATCAAAGAAATATATTTAATTGCATGTTTTACTACTCGATTTCATAAAATCAAGTATTAAAACATCATCATCAAGGCACGATCAAGTGAATCAATCAAAATCGTTAATTATATCAAAGAAATAAATAAATCTGCCTGAGTCATGTTAGGATTTGAACATGACGTCTCATCCTCTCTGCCTTTCTCTGTTATATTGAGTCAGTTAGCCTAGCATTGGTGGTACTTAATAAAAATTAAGATTCTCCTTTCTATACATCTTTAATGATATCTCAAATTTCAGATGAAAGAAAAAGCCGCTAGTCCTCGTCCCATTGGCACCATTATTGTATCAATTAGTCTAGCTGTTACAAGCGCCGGCATTTATTCATATTGTGGTGATGCCATATGGCTTACGGCTCTGACATTTGCGTGGGCACTGGACGGACTATACCAACGACAAATAGTAGTGGCTTGCTATAGTCTGTTCATTCATGTACCTACTTAAATTATCATAGTATGTTCAACTCGGCTAATGGGCGTGAACCATCCTTGACCTCTTCCCACGCAGACTGCAGGTATTACAAGTTACTTTGGCGTTAAAGTGTAATTTTAATTTGTATGGCTGTCTTTGGAGTGTAAATTAAACATAAAACGTACAGGTAAAATAGACTCAAAATCCACAAAATAATTGGCAAAATTGATGCATTCATGAAACTTTAGTCATACATTCATCTTGGCCGTAGAAATGAAGATCTGCAGAGTCCGCCCAGATTAGTTCTTGGGGGTTGAAATTGACAAAAACTGAACATATGTCGATAATTTCGTAGATTTTTTACGAAGATCCGGAATTTTGATGTGATTGAAAAATGGATTTATCATAAGGCATCCATCATATACAATATACGAATAAATTATAACTACCCCATTTGGTGGAAGATATGATGTTTAAATTACAGGACTAAGTCATTTCAGCTTAGTAAAATATTTTTTGTTTGAATATTTGCGTTATTTTGATGTTTTTTCACTGAAAACCTGTCGTATCTCACCAAATATTGATTCTATCGGCTTGGGAGTGATCTCTTTCGATTCAGCATTAATTAAACCATAGCAAACGATACATCACTTGACATAGCTGTGAAACATGCTTTTTTTAAATCCCTCCCTACCCCTCCCCCTCCTTTAGTGGTTTTCCAACGCTTTAATTTGGGACGACTCTGAAGATCATCATTTCTACTGCCAAGATGAATGTATTACCAAAGTTTCATGAATGTATCAATTTTTTTTCATTTACTAAACCCTATTTTGCCTGTACTGGAATTGCGTACTATGAAATAATTTTACGCTGTGTTTTTCACATTAGTGAGAGTTGGTATGAAATCTTTTCAGTGCGTCGTACCTTTGATTAAATTATTTCCGCTTTTCTTGATTGGTAGTCAGACAGGATGGTACGCCATCTGTTTAAGCTATTACATTACAACAGCATCCATAATAGTAGTTACAGTCTGCCGAATGGTTTCATATTACGTTGGAACACCATTGAAAGGGTGTAATGTATCGATATAAAAAATAAATAAATGCGTTTATTGGCAATAAGTTATTATTTTACACATTTTATTTTAACATATTATTGTTTTAGTCACAGAGCAGTTTTCGTAATTGACCAAAAGGTCAATGCTCAGCTATACGTTCCGGAGCCCGGAGTGCAGATAGTTTTCAGCAGTACCTATATAAATTATATCAAGTTAAAGTTACGTGAAATACACTTAAATAAAATAGAGATTTTACAACTAAAAATATTTTTAAAAAAGTAATGTTCTAAAAAAATTAAAATTTCTATTTTTTTTACAAAACCACTAACACAAGTATCAATTTTATTACTTATCAATGATTTTCGGCAGCGAATGGTTGCTGACTGCATTGCGAATGCAGTCAGCAACCATTCGCTGCCGAACTTCTTGAAGCACTGCAGTGATGTCGACCTTCAAATAAATGATGGTATTTCAATACAAAGTTTTTCTGAGGAATAGCTGTAACTACCCTCAAATACAGCGGTTTAATCTGGGAATAAAAATTAAATGGTCTCTTTGACGTGTACTGTATGCATGAGAGTCACGGGACTACTGCGGTTAATCAAACAGATAGGTAGGAACCTTCGAATTCATGTATTTTATTACGCGCGTTGGCAATACTTTAATATTTAGATAATTACCTATTTCTCACCCCACAATTTTTAATGAAATAATATATCATCGATCCCAATTATAACGCATTAGATAATGTATTTCAGAAATGGTTATAATTATTCATCCATGGTTTCTAATTAATTCCTCCCACTATTAAAACACAACTTATTTTGTTTGTCGAATCAAATAATTACATTATTGTAATTCATACAAGCAAAACCCCTAAGTAGCTAAGTAGGTACCTGCCAGTGGCGTGCGGTCGACAAAGGTTAAATAGCTCTGCCCAGCCTAAGAAAAATGAACCAAAAGGAGAAAAGGTTAAAAACGACGACAAATTTCTAATCATGTTTTTTTTTCCATGAATTGGGGAACTTCTACGCTCATTTATTCAGTTGGTCATAACAATCAGCAGAAAACAGAATAAATTCGTCGTTTTAAAATATTCAATTTACAATTTATACTCGAAATTGAAAAACTACACAATTTAGTCTAATTTAGAACGCCACTTGTACCTAGTACAGTTTTGAGTTATTATATTAAATTGACATTTTTCTATGCCTTTTATTAATCATATCACGCCATTGGCGCTTTAAAGGGTTTGTACTGCATGCAAAAATTATCGTAGCATATTTTTTATTTATAATCGTACCAATATGTTTTGTAACATTTTTTAATACTTCGTTATTAATAAACACGCCGGCACTTACTATCTACCCACACACAAACACAGATTTGATAAAAACGTAAAAATATATATTGGCTTCAATATTCCGAATTCTTCGCTTTTGATTATTGATTCAATTTTTTTCATTTAATGTCGATAAACAGTACAATGTTCAATATATTTTGACGAAACAAAATTTAAAAAAAATATTTTTATAAAAATAAAACATCAGTTTCAGCTGTTACCAAAATACGAAATGAAAACATTGAACGCAGCTACAAAGCACGGATACAACAATTGTAACATTTTTTTCATTTTATTTTTAATTTTGGTTGTTGTTGTTGTTGTTACAAACCTATATAAATTAGCCGCTTGTGTTTGTTGTTTTCATTCTGTAATTATTCTGTTCTCACGGAAAAACTCTCAAGATAATTAACATTTGGCCTGTAATAAGACGATGCCCTGGTGAAAAGCAAATTGTTTTTTCAGTGTATTTTTTTAAGTTTCCTGAATAATTCTACATAAAGCTTTCTTTTCTCACTCCAATGGTCAATTCTGTATTTTATATATATAGTTTACTGCATAAAATGGAATAGGCATTCGACTAGATAACTTAATAATAAGCGTTAGAAATAATGAAAGCCAAAAACACTAATAGTAGACTCATAAATAATCAAATAAATTTAAATAAAAGTCCAATTCTTAAATTATTCCCAATAAACAAAGTACACACCCTTCCCTGTCAGGTACCTGCTGATCTCCCACCCTTGGCCCTTCGCTCGCCTGTTTTTATCAATCTATAACACATGTGTATCTTAGTTCATAGTTTAGTAGTATACTGCCCTGAAGAAGCTACGGCAGTAGCGAAACCCGGTCGGCAGACGTATAAATAAAAGTGATGTAAACAAAGTTATTGTTTTATTTTTTAAATTCTGTATTAGTTGTTTTCATATCTTCTGAAAGAAGGCTTCTTCTGAAAACGGTAGACAATTAATATAAATTTAGCTATCAAATAATTTTTATATTTTAGTTTTTTAATCATAGCAAAATGAAAAATCACCTTTTAATGCAAGTGTAAGTTACGCCAATATAAAATGTCCAACATAATACGTTCGTCTGCGTTAGGTTATAAAACTTTGTGCTGACGTGAAATCAATTATTCAAAGCGCGTCACTCCACTTCGTTCACCGATATAAAATTCCTCATAAAAATGGTTATGCACACATGCAGCTCAAACCGTTGACCTTAGCTAGATTCAATGCCCTGGAAATGATGAAACATTATAGAATTTTCATTCAGTCTTATTAAAATTATAGCTTATAACATACTTGTTTATATTTTGTTACCCCCTACAATTGGTGTGAAGCCACGGGTCTTCCGGATGATCGATCTTCAGAAATCGTGTCATTATCATAACATGTATTGTTTGAATTTTTATAACCACCCGAAAATAATAAGTATGTTGTTGATCGGAAATAGAACATCATTTCCACTGAGCTTTTCCGGACTGCAGTATAGAGAGTGATAATTTCGCTGATGACAACAGCCTCCTACATAAGAGAGAAATATGTTGAAATTGAATGCACAATTTCTCGAAAAAAGGTAAGTATTTTATCTCCAGAACTCTAAATCTAGTACCTATTCTTAATTTTACGACTTTTATGTTCGTTTTAATGTGATACTACGAAAACGCAAAACTGATATAACATTTTAAAACTATCACCGGAGATCAGACTTAAAACAATAAAATAACGATTTAAGCACCAGATTTCGCCTTCAAACTAGTCTGCAAATTCTCCGAACACCATATGAACTTTTTAAAGTCTGAATGACACCTATTCTCTTTAACAGACCCTTATCGCCCCCCAGATCAGCTAATAGAAGCCGTTTTGACCCTTCACATGCAACCTACACCGCCGTAAATACAGTAATTAGGCTAAGCCTTCACCAGGCGGAGCACGGCTGCTGTTAATCCGCTTACGAGGACCAGGAGAATAGACCGGATGTCCTGCAGGCTGTGGGTTACATGTATCAACTGTGTGGTCCTCGCGATAGACGCTGGTTAAGACACGATAGGTACCTCGTATGTGACTAAATAACACCTTTTCACGATAGTTAGTAAAGGTCGCTTCTACTATTTGTACCAGATTGAGAAAACACTCAAATTACCATAATATTTATATAATATATGTGTAGTGTATATTGAAAAAGGATTGATAAACTACAAAATGGTTAGAAGATTATGTACATATACGGGTATGCATCTTTTTTTTAATTGAAAAGGCGTGGGAGTAAATAAAATCACATAAATAAGTCGTCAAAATGTGGATTCACCACAGTTTGAAAATGTCCTTAAACGCCGAGAAAGCTGTCACAATGATAAATTCTTTCAGAACTTAATAATAACATTTTTATATTTGATTTATACTACATTTCAAAAATAATAAATTGAGCTCTACGAATTAAACACAAAAAAAAATTAATGATTAAAATGTTGTCATTGAAAAACAATATTTTATGAAAATTTGAGTATAAATCGATATGAAATTTTGAATACGCTACACTGGGTATATTCGATTTTATTTCTTTTGTGTAAAATTACGTAAATACAGGTGTACAATATTTTGAATATTAAAATAGTTTGCTTAGATCTTTCGTAAAAGCCCCTCAAAGCGTTTCACAGACTCTAGAAACCCTTTAGGTGCCACCGAACGATATATCGTTCCGATACATTATTGTACTTGAGTGCCACAGAACGATATATAGCTCGAGCCATAAAATTCGTCACGCGTTACCCACGGTTCTAAAATGACGTCACATTATTGAAAACATGTGTCTAAAAATAAAAGTAATCAAAATAAATAAAAAATATGTGTTCATGGATTATCGACACTTCTCCAGCATTAAAAAAATACATGTGGCACCTGAAGGGTTAAAAAAACGAATAATGAAAATTCGCAACCGTCGTTTAAAAAGTCTAACGTTTTAAGTTAATATTAATAAGACATTTGTACATTTTACAATGCTAACTTTATATTTCGAAATCCAACCCTTATTTGAGCTTTTTACAAGTTTATTAGATTTATGAGCAACGCACTGATGTACATTTTTTTTTGTATTCACTCCCATACGAAGTTAGAAAGCGCTGTGAAACACTACCTTCTGTGAATTTACAGCTTATTCATAAAAATATTATACACTAAACCACGGGCAAAACACATGAAAATGCACTTTCGTGATAAAGCTCACATAATTTTATATTTCCATAGCAGATGTTGTTTCATCTTGAATGATAGAAATCACGAAAAACAAAGATGATTATTTTTGTTATTTTATTCTCCCTTAATAATGATAATAATAATACTTGGATGATTTATATAGCGCCGTTTTTGTGAAAAATCACCTCAAGGGCGCTGTACAAATACTACTTGCTAGGGTTTATATTATTATGTACATATACAGAAAACATACTTACCTGGTAGGGCACTCCAGATTAAAAATTAATTAAATTACAATGTTTTGGGCTGAGATGATGTGACTATGCACGCACACGACACATATATTAGAAAACACTGCACATTGGATGACATTGAAGTTACTGTTTAAATCCTATTTGTCATTGATATTATATTTATTTGAAGGTTATTGGCAAAAGAAGAGTAGGTGCTCATTTTTTTTTTGTCCCGTGTAAATATTTCCTAATATCACGGTGTTGGTATCGGGGTCGTTAATAAGTCCTATGTCATTTTGTGCAATTAATTTACATAACGTCACTGACGTCAGAATTGATAGACTTGCCATAAGTACGATTTCGACGACTGGAGGCAAAGGTCAGGTGATACCCATTTTGACACCAGCTCAGTTCACTGCCTGCCAAATTTGTTTCGCGTGATTTTGTTATGTCATTTCTATGTATTATTTGCTCTATGACGTAATGTAGTCAACTTAATCTTTATCTCAAGTCAAATTGTACAATGTCCGCTACTTAAGTCAGGCATGTCGATTGTCTGTGTCTATTGAAAGTCTTCCAGGGATAGAATTCACATTCGAGTCGGCTAATTGCACAGTTTTGGCCATGAGCGACCCAGTTATCGACAATGGACTCTATCGGATTAGCCGCTAGTAACGTTAATAGTTACTTCTGGTCCGGCGTCGAAATGGTATTTTAGTATTTTTTATGTTCTCTTTTATACGCTTTTAAACGTTTTATGCCCTTTACATTTAGTGGAATTGGTTTTGAATTGATGTTAGTGACTGAAAAAACAAGTAAGAACGATTTGGTTCATTCGTTTTTGATTAAACATAGTTTTTTTTTAAATATTTATACCACCGTTATCTGCAAAGTTGGGCCGATACTCCTACGCTATATCGTCACCAGTAGTGTGCATTGATCTATGACCAAAGGTACGTTGTATACAGTTTTTCAAGTTGGAGTATAAATTGTGCATTATAACAAATCATCTTAGTAATAGGGATATTTCCGTGCGTATTGATCGTTATCTTCGATCTCAAATACTTTCTCACTTCCGCATCGCTTCGTCTCTTACTAATTAGGGCGAAGGATGCGATTGGTTACCTTCTCACCCCCGCTCTTTAGGCTTAGAGATGTGACCCCCTGGAAGGGATGTCACAGTTGACATGACCCATAAAAGGTCATGTTTTAGCTCCAGAGAGCGAGTTACTTCACGGTGCCCAACGCGCCCCTTCAAGAGATGCTTAGTTAATCGTCTGCTTGGAGTTCAGCTAACCCAGAAGGAGAACAAATTCTCGGTGCCTCACGCACCCTTTAAAATACCTCTGGCAGGACTGACGCAAGAGATGCTTAGTTAATCGTCTGCTTGGAGTTCAGCTGACCCAGAAGGAGAACAAATTCTCGGTGCCTCACGCATCCTTTAAAATACCTCTGGCAGGACTAACACAAGAGACGCTTAGTCAATCGTCTGATTGTAGTTCAGTGACCCATAGGAAGAGTACTCATTCGAACCTTGGTGGTAGGACTGTCACAGGTTTCAGTAAACCGGAGGGTGGAGTGTCGTTCCCTTCGGGAGGACCGAGACAGGTATAACCTGATTCTCAGTGAACCCCTACAAATAGATATTAATATCAATTTATTTTTTATAACTTATTGAAGTTTGTAAACCTCATTGTAATATTTAATCGTTGAAGAAGATAATATTAATACATCCCAAATGAACCACGAAACCGAAAAAACAACAGAAAATAAAAAATATTTCAGTCACATCTGGGACTCGAACCCAGGACCTCTACCTATCCGGGGTAACCGCATAACCAACTTAGCTAATGAGACCAGTTCAATTTACCCAATGTACACCGATATCATACTTCAAGTTCAAGACTTGTTAATATTATCCTCCATTTTTAAAATCCCATATTATTGGCTGCTATCTTTATGATGATCGCAATGTTCTACCCGAACACAATTGCATTTTATTTTTTTATTTTACCCTGACGAAGCTTGGGATAAGTGAAACCGGTTGGTGATGATTTAAACTGTTTTTTTTTTTTAATAAACGAAGTATTGTTTTTTAACTCCGCCAAGTATTACAAAAACATGTTTTACATTATCAGTATTCGACGGCACAACTTTTGAGACCCCTGACGTATTCTATTGTGAAAAATGCTTTGGCTGCACAGTCTACGAAACCATAAATATCACTGTATTTAATAATGTGCAGGTTTCTATGTTCTCAAGTCAAATGTTGCCGAGCCGGAAGTAAATTTGATCTTGAAAGTTTTCCAAATTTTTTCATGATCCGAGTCAAATAAACGTTTATTGCTCTCTTCAAACAAAACAGCGCTTCTGCGGAAATTCCCAAGCTTCAACTAAACGAAATATACATTACATACTTTGTCCATTTCAGAAGTTTCCAACATTTTCCTGTTTCACAATTTCCGAGAAAAACGATCAATTTATAATAACGTTATTTTAATTTGTATAACACAGGAAATAACACTCCACTTCTATATTATTGTTTACTTTTCTTATATATTTTTATATCAATTAATCTTTTTTTTACTACTATTCCATTGGAAGCATTTGATCATGGATGGAAGATACGTATATATTAATTATTAAGGCTAAACGACACGCACTACGCGCTCACAGATGGCGCTAATTGAAATATTTTAGAAAAACACACCTTTAGCACGTGATACTTTTAAATATTGAAATTAATTGTTTGATGGCGGGTATGCAAACGGAATATAAAATTAATGCTTATTATAGATTTCTAGCACAAGTCCCTCAATACGACGTATTTTTTAATAAGTTTCTTGAAGGCTTCAGATTTAAACTTACAATAACAAATTATTCCATTTCATATTCCGTACGTACACCCGCCAACAAACAACTCATCTCAATATTTAAATGCATTTAGTCCTAAAAGTGTTTTTATCTCAATTTAAACATAGACATATATCTGGATTTGCTTAGAGGAATACATTTGAAATACAATTATCTTTATATTGTAATTTCTTCAAATGATTGGTATTCACTTTGTGGCGTCATTATTAATTAATTAATTTAATATATATGCTTTTTTTACACCACTTTATAAATATACATAAAGTGGTGTAAACAAAATATATTTTTTAATGAATTAATTGTTACCATTATTATTTTACTTAATAGAAAGACAAACATTCCCGGATTACGAGTAACCTGACAGTATTTGAAAATCTTCTACTACCATCAAAGTAAGCGGAAAATGTTGCTTGTGTCGTGATGGAGGACTTAGCCAACCAGGCGCGATGCCAACTCAGTTGTATGCCTTTGTAGTCTTACTACCAAAGCTTACAGCCGTGTAAATTAATGCGCATTTCAAGGAATTTAACCCATCATTCCATTCTGTTGTATCAGTAAACGTTTTTCAACATGGCCACAATGAAAGTTACTTTTCGTAAGTTACCGTGGATTCGAAGCTATTGCTTATTATATTTTACTAACTAACTAACCATCACGCCGTTTCTCCTGAGGGGTGAGCAGAGAAGATAGACTGCCACAGACAACTCTTGTCTTTGCACACATTCCTTGCTTCATTCACAATCATCCATCGTCTCATCCGTATGCTCATGTTATTCTGTTTCTTGACATGACACGGCTCAAGTATTTGATTTAGCTGGTCGTGCCATGTCTTCTTTGAGTGTCCCCAACTTTTTCTACCATTCACTTTTACATATTATATTTTCCTGTCATTCCTGTCTTCGTTCAATCGTCCCGTTTTTTAATCTTGTTCATTGCGCTTTCTTCGCACTGCATTTTTTATGGTCTCCACATTCATAACACGGTCCAACGCAGTTTTACCACATATACGCCCAGTGCTCTCATTTCTATGGCATTCTACTTTTATCCTTCCTTTGCCAGTTCTTTGCCTGACCGCCATACATTTTATTTTTTTATTATTATTAATATTATTTCCACCACCGAGCACGACTTCGAAATGCAATTGCAGTTATATACATAAACCTTTGTTATTTGTCTCCCAATATTTGATCTTATACATATAGTCAAGGTTCTATCGAGAGTTTAAAGGGGTCATGTTTATCTAGTAAATATGTTTGTTGTGATACGTTCCACGATATTTATAGATTCCGTTATGATGCATGATTTTTTTTTTGTATTCGTAAAAAGCGATCACTTTGTGGTTTGACTGTATGTTATAAAACACTTTATTGTAAACCACGGAGTTATTATATGTTTACGCAAACCAGTTTCGCATAAAAATACGTGTAAATAGTATACGATATACTGTATTATTCTTTAGTTATTATATTTGCCCTGACTGCTATTTGATCTAAGCGAAACCGGTTGGCGTAAAAATACAATTAATCCGTGGTTATAACAGGGCGTTTGTTTTATTTAACATATATCTTTTATTATTGGTATTCTAGTTTTTTTACTACATATTATTTATTATAATTTACTTACGTCTCCCACGGAAAGAATGGTTGGCGAGTCCTGCGACTCACTTTGAAATTTAATCTCCGCTTCTAAAGTGTATATTTGCATCGAAAGGGGCACTCCTCATTCTTCTGTTGCCGCTGCCAAACAGAAAGGAAAAGGTTTTCCGCTTGACAAAGTCATAACAAACCATCTGTCTCTCAGTTCACGGAGGCTAATTGAATTGGATATTATATCGTTTTCTTTCAATAGACTTATTTAGTTCATTTCTTAAAGAAAACAAATTTATATTTTTTTATGATTTTGTTTACTCTCACAAAAAAATAAATATGTTAACGTTAGGGTTTTTATTTTGTTTTTGTTTTTCTTTTGTTTTTTTGTTTTTTTTTATTATTAATAATAAGAGTGTCCTCTCGGGGAAAGGAAGTACGTCTTGTACGTAGTACTTTGCAATATATAATAATAATAATAATTGGATGATTTTTATAGCGCCCTATTTGTGAAAAATCACCTCAAGGGCGCTGTACAAACATTACTTCCTATTCTTTATCTAATTATGCACAAACAGATACAGTAAAACATACTTACCTGGAAAGTCGCTTCAGATGAATACAGTTTTATTAGAAAAATTAAGTAAAGAGATGGTAGTTTTACAGTTGCCATTTTATCCTCCTTTTATATTAGTGTTACATTTATTAAAAGATTGGTGGCCCAAAAAGAGTTGGTATTTATTGAAATATGGTTTTCTTATTCATATTATTGTATATTAGTTTTTTTATTATAATTGTTTCAAAAATTTAATATCTTAAAAAAAACTTCGAAGAAAATAAATTTAATAATGTTGTTATAAAGTTCTTCGAGTATTTTAGTTTTTATTACAGTTACAAAGAGTTTGAAAATGACTTTCAATGCCGGGACAACTGTCACAATAATAAAAACTGTGCTTAATAATGTGCATTTTTCATTAATATTGATTTTTAATAAGTCACTTATATTAATGTATTATTTGGAACGATTGGTTGTAGATCGCCTTTTATCAAGCTTACAGCTTACACTAGTTTATTCAAATAAAATATGCTATTTCGTGCCTTTGTCAGAATAATTTATTTTATTTTACCCTTTTCCCTCAGCCGCCCGTTTTCCTTGTAAAAGAAAAATTATTTATTTTTCAATTAAGTTAAAATCACTTTTTTGCATCATTTTCCATTACATGATTAACAGTTATTTTGTACAAACCACTGTTATAATTCACTATGAATATGAACGCGCTTAGTATTTTCCGTAAATTTATTCATTTCTATCCAGAAATGCATTATTCCCGTCTTAATTCGCCTTGAACACGTGTAGTTTCTTTGTTTCCAATGTTAAATTATGTAAGTAAGTTTGAATGGGAATATGGAACTAATAGTATTGAATTAATTCGTGTTTGTAATGCCCGAACTTTCTGTATTCTAATGACTTGTAACGACTCTTTCGCCCATTTTCAAAGCGATTCTAGGATTTCAATATGAACTTGATAGCTTGATTCCTTTTAAGCTTCGGAGAGTAAGTTAACTGAACCCGGCCATTGCAGCGTTCCCTTTATTTGCATTCTGAATATTAGTCATTATTGGCGCTTGCTACTTTTGTCCAATTTTCCACACTTCATTGAATTGAACTCGTTGAAACTTTTCGATCACATTAAAATTGATGATTTTTAGTCTGCATAACTAAAAAGGCAACTTATGTAGTAGGTACCTCCTCATCAATTCATCTAAATTTTCAGACATTCAAAAATGCAAAAAATCGTTTCTTAACTCTATTACCATTCTAAATTTAGGTTGGTTTGAGGATATCGCTGTCATACAATAAGTTCGCCTTTATAAAACTATAAATGTATGTAGCATTAAGCGTTAAATAATTGATTTATTTTTTAAATGAACGCTTTTGACGTAATATGCCCTCAAATGAGGTAATTCAAAAATTGAGGATTTTAGACAGGGAACGGCTATGCGGTTCGAACGTGTAGTACATGGATAAAATAAGGAGTGTCAGTAGAATATATGACGCGCAATTGAAGGAAGTAGAACGAAGAAATCCCAGGAACATTGTACAATCAAGGGAACCAAATACTTGAGTCAAATCATGCCAAGAATTGATATAACAGAAGAGTTTGTGTGAGACGATATTTGAATATATTTAGTTAGTCAATATCGGTTGGCTTTATCAATATTGAGGTGAATCCTCTAATGACAATACTGCACCCACCCATATGTCTGCATCAACCCTTAGTTAACTGTACAACGGTATCGCTATCTGGCCGAACATGTGATGGAGCACTGTTCAGATTAAAGCGCCATTATGTTGAATAGGGCCCATGTAAACGCATGTTCTCCTGATAACTGATAAGGATATGTGAGCATATGTTCTGTCATTAATAATTTATAATAATAATAATTGGATGATTTGTATAACGCCGTCTTCGTGAAAAATCACCTCAAGGGCGCTGTACAAATATTACTTCCTATTATTTACCTAATTATATATAAACAGATACAGAAAAACATACACTTACCTCGCAGGTCGCTTCAGATGACCACAGTTTTAATTAGAAAATTTAAATATTTAAGCATAGTGATGATATTTTTACAGTTGCTATTTTATCCTCCTTTTCTATTGATGTTACATTTATTAGAAGATTGGTGGCACAAGAAGAGTTGGTACTTATTTGAAATATTTATAATTTTTAAAACTGGAGAATATTTATAAAACGACCGCGTAAGAAGTTTTTAATAGATATTATTTTTTTTTTATTATTTGCACTTTTAGTTATTTACAGTATTGCGGGCTGTGGACGCATTGCGCGATGCGTGAATTTTATTTTTGTTTTTTTCTGAAAGTGACTTTAGTTAACCACTAACCGGCTAGCCTAGCTAAGCAATTTACGTGTGCATTTCTTCAATTTATAGTTTAATTCTGAATTCTGTTGAGTCTTTGATAATTCTTAAAGCATGCGGCAGTTCATTCCAAGCTTTAGGTCCTGATACTCCGAAAGCACCATCACCGAACTTAGTATTAGGTGTGCGCTTTGGCTCCTTCAACCTTCCGATAGCTGATGACGCTGCTGACCTAAGGATGGACTGCCGTGAATTGGTATTTTCAGGAATACACAGTTCTAATAAGGAAGCCGGAGCCATTCCGTTAAGTGACTTAAGTACCATCCAGCAGAGCTTGAACTGGACTCTTTCCGGACATTTGAGCCAGTGGAGATTTTTGAGATGCTCTGAAATGTGAGAATATTTAGATACACCGGTGACAAGTCTTGCTGCAGCGTTGAAAACTGATTGCAATTTGTTAATTTGGTATTTGGGGAGACTTGCATATATTCCCTTGCAGTAAACTAGACGTAACACAATGTACGAATTGACAAGCAGTTTAGTCGCTTCTGTTGGCAGGTTTCTCCGTACTTCTTTAATTTGCTTCAATTGTTTGTTTGTTTGAAATTGAAAGAACCATGTACTTACAGTTCTGTTTTCTTGACTTTTAAGGGAAAAGTCTGCATCCAGATTGACACCGAATATTTTAACACGCGTCTTCGGAGTAATGTCACTTCCTGAAATATTTATTGGGGAGTTATTAATGATATGCTGACGTCTGCTTGTGACAGTCCAGAGAAACTCAATCTTTAACGGATTAAGCTTCAATCTATTTGACGTCATCCAGCGAGTAATTGTTTCTACATACTCAGCTATGCTAGTTTTTAATCCGTCTATTTCTTCTGGTAAGCAGTAAAAATAAGCTTGCCGGTCATCAGCAGAGCAGTGGGATTGAAAACCAAACAATTCGATTATTTTAGCTATTTCATTTGTGAAAAGGATGAAGAGCAGTAGGCCCAGAACGGACCCCTGGGGTACTCCAGAAGAAAGGGTTGAATATTTTGATTGGTTTTGCCCCATCTTCACTGCTTGTCAAATATTGGTAGTATTAAATGTCAGCCAATTCTTAACGCCACAGTTTAAACTAAAGGATTCTTCTAATTGTGTGATAAGAAAATCGTGCTCAATCGTATCAAAAGCTTCGCTCATGTCTAAGACTGAAAGAAGTTCCAATTTACCCGACTCAATGGCAAGAGTTATATCCGAAAAAACGCGTAGTAATACAGTGGAATCTTCTGTGCAGATTTGTATTTAGTTAACCATTTATTTGAATTTAA
>JAHDVE020011653.1:0-43500 GCA_022606495.2 Halesus radiatus
TCCAGTAAAAACCTAAACCTACCAAGCCATATCAGTCTCCCATCCTAAACAATAATATATAAATCAAAATTTTAAATGGTTTATTTCTTGCAAAAACGAAATAACCTTAATAAAGCAACGAAAATTAAAACTACCGTTACTAGTAGTGCTTTGTTGAAACATTTTCAAATGGTAATTAAAAAAACGACTTCGCTCCCTATACTTAATTAATTGAGACGTTTTTAAAATGATTGACTTCGTGGTATTATAAAATTTATTTAAATTAACTGTTTCAATTGAGATTTAAGCCGTTTACTATCTGAGCAGAATTCGGGCACACTGCCTTCTCTTGCATTATAAACGGCTTTGTCCCAAACTGGTAGAATGGAATCTCAATAAAGCTTTACAGAGATATTTCAACAATTTCTTAATACTTATGGTTGCAAAAAATCATTGTCAATGCAGGAGGCACTTTCAAAGTCTTTTCACCATATCAGAATATATTTATGCAGTGCTTTCAGTGTTCCCACTCTCCCTCCCCCAGCTGATATGCACAATATCGAGTAAATTAGGCGCTACACATGGCTTTCCACTTCCGCGGGTTCCCACGGAGGGACATCTCCACCGATCAGTGTGAGTGCAGTGCGAGCGCAGTGTGTGCAGCGGTGTTCAGTGCAAGTGCAGTGTATGTGTGCAGCGCCGCATGCGGGAACTGGAACGGTACCTGGAATTATCGTCGCTGCGTGGTTGACGTTTACGGCACAACACGGTAGCTGCCCGCACCGTTCAGACGGAACGATGCACTTAATTGAGTGGGAATCGTACTTATCTCGTAGCGGAGTCCTACGTGTGATGGCCTCATGGAAATAATAGTATACTTTCGTTGTATATGGTATGGTTGAAGAATCTACCGCTGGACATCTTCGTATGGTGATAACGGCGAGTACATAACTGGATTAGTTTGTTGGGTTGAATTGTCACCGACAGAGTCATGTATGGTAGAGGCCCAGACAGTGACAACCAATTAATCGGCGACCAGTGAACGTTTACGAATTTTCTATAGTTCTTATCAATAATTACATAGTATCCAAAGTTATGTGATCAGTTGAAGTAGATTAAAATATACACTATTATATTGTATATGCCCATATGTTTGTAGAATATACAGCTGGAAAACTACGTATGATGGTGCATACAAGTACATGTGTAGTGTGTCAGGTTGTCGCCTTAATAAGCAACGAATAGTGCGTTTAAAGAGACTTTCGTCTTGTGAGGCTTTGAACAGGTTGTTGATGTGGTGCTATAGCCTATGAATCAAGGAAATGTGTGGTGTGATCTGCACTAGAGTCCCAAATACCAGAATCCGGTGGTAGTGGGTGATTATGCTATAAAGCAGGAATGAGAGAAATGATACATAACTCCGGAAACGTCCTCATATCTGAAACCCGTCATCTCGTATCGGAGTATCTAGCGTCGAAGCAAAAAAGGAGAAATATATTGACCCCACCAATCTTAACAGTGACAGAGCAATTGTTAATTATCTTTTTACGTGGGTATATATTACGTTCTTTTTTTTAATACATATGTTTAAATTAACCCGCTTTTTTTAATAATTTAAACTCCATTAATATATGTTTAAATTTTGTAATTTTAATCATTAGTGCCTTGAAATAGCTACCTATCCAAAATGGTTTAATATCTCTTTTAAAAAATGATGACTTTTTAACTTACTAGTAAACATTAAAAAAAACATGTTTGCATCAATAGCGCAGAAATGTGCACCGTTTTCTTACAAAATTCGCAGCTTCTTAACTTCGCAGCGTTCTGCTGCATCGCATTGTGATGAATGAAAAGGGAAGAATGAGTTATGCCATGAAAGATGACCCGATATACGTTACGTCATGCTAATGGGAGATCCCGCGGGATGGAGCCGACTCTTTCCACCCCCTCTCACCATGTATCACGTGGCGCAAGGAGCAAGGGCTATGCTGACAAGACAAATTGCGACAAAACATCAGATCTCCTTAATTGTGCACGAGAAATATGTGTGCGTATAAAACTGCAGTTCAAAATGACAAGTTTTTCAAGGAATAACTTCAAGCGTCAGAATCACTTGACACTGGAGATATAACTACGTATAATTTTTTTAAATTTTATTTCAACAAAAAATCCCTTGAATTAGGGCCTATACTGAATTAAAAGAAAACAGGAAGAACGTCGCCGATTAAAATAAGAACTCTCATTTGATTACCCAGTTCTTCCCCACCTTCCTCTTTCCCGATCTACTTCCTCTTGCCACTACCTTCAGCCTCACAGCATACCCCAATTGGGGATGACAAATCTCACAGGTTTCAGATGGTTTGGAACAGTTGGGACTCTTGTGCGGTACTCACATAAAAAAATAAAGTGAAACTGGGTCTTGAAGAGACCCAAGTTACCGTAAAACACAGTGGCCGGGAGATCGTTCACCAGCCGAGCTGTCGAACTCAAGAACGAGACGTAGAAGCGACCCGTTCTCGTATGACAAATGTCAACCGTGTACAAAAGCTGGCGCAAATTTGACGTTTTTCCCGACTATTCACCGATGTCGAGGGGATAAATGACGATAGTTTCTCAGAGCACCTTCTATTGAAATACCAAGGACAGCATTTTCGCCTGACGCCTGTGTTCTCAAGATTACAATCCATTTGACCGCCCATTTCTGTACAGAGTCGAGGGTTTTTTTTCCAAATATTTTGGGACTCCCGACCAGAGGAGACTGCCAAATTCTACAGTCACTTTCGATTTGTACAGGGTTTGCAGTTGTACACTGGTGAAGTGTCTGCGAGCCCTGTACAAATACGCCCAGCTTTTGAGAGGCGAACATCACCCAGGCTTCGATGGAGCTCCCATACCTGAGCTAATCACTTAGAGTTACACCAACCATATCAAAGGTAGGCTTATTTGGAAGATTGCTTCCTTTAAAGGAGACTAGATTGTCATTACATAAGATAATTAGTCAATTTTAAATTGATTTATCTTTTACCTCAAGTATGACCACGCACTGTCCTATGTGGGATTTTTCGTAATTTTTATATTATATCATCGCAGTAAGACAATACTGCTGTAACCACCACTACCCACGAAAACGCTTTGCATACACCATTCCACATGTTTTTTTTTCTGTGTCGATCAATCTGGGTCCCGTGACTACAATGAAAAATAAGAACCGTACAATGTTGGAAAAACTCTTTGTGCTGTTATTATTATTATTATTAAATTGATATAATAATCCCAAAGTCCTAGATTTTTTTACATGACCATGGCTGTTACAGCAATATTATTTTCCTGCGACGATATGTATAATATAAGTAATATTTTTTAATGAGAATTACTTATTTTTACGGTTTTAAAAAATCTTGGTTTTCTAATGAACCTATTTAATAAATGTATGTAATTAAAAATATATAATAATTCAGTGTTCATTATAAGGCTGACACGTTCCCGATGGCACACATATACGCTCATATATAATATTTATCGGTTTAACACTTGGATTTATTTATTTAACTTAAAATAGGACAAATAATGTACAATGGTTGCATGAATTCTAATATGAACATAATATCTACATACTAACATTTTTACAATTTATGTTACAATGTAAAATTAAGAATTACAAACTAAACTTTCAAAATTACGACATTAAAAATTGCTCTTATTTTACGTATTTAGTCACTTCCTTCTTAAATTTCAAAACATTTTCCTCTTCTTTTATATTGTTGGGTATTTATTGGAAGGTTTTCATGGCTCTATAAAGTAATGAGTTTTGCGATTTAGTTTTCTTTCGAAAGGGAAGTCTTATTTTATTTCTTCTTCTTGTAGGGAAAAGATTCGAATATTTTTTTCTATTATTTATTTGGTAGAAACTGTTATTACTGGGCTCAGATGCAAGGAGCATACCGCTGTTCCATGTAGATCGTCATACAGCTCCTTATTTCAAGTAAAGAGCTAACATGCACCCCAAGTCTATCCTAACCTACAGACATACATCAAATAGCAGCCTCCGAATTTAATGCCCGTATTATTGCTTTTGTATCCTCCTTCGTTTAGGGGGCCATTCCTCATGCCTTCGTAATTACAAAACGGTGTACTTGGGAGGAAGATGGATCGACCCAACTGACATAAGTCGTAATAACGTTTCCATTTTATTAATATTCCGTAATACGTGGAGAGATGGGATCTCTCGATGTTACCCGGACTATATTTTTTCTTGAAAAACATCTGTTAACATTCTGGTCAAATGATATTCTTGAAATTCTTCAGTGAATAACCAATAAAATATTTTATTAGGGGGTAGCGCGATGCAGTACATTTCGGTTGATACTTACGGAAATATTAAAACTACTTTTTTTATATAGTAGCTTTTTCATATCGCCTGATATTTAATTTGGTATTTTCGTAGCTTTATAATTTCACTGTACATAAGCACATTTAAGATGCTATTTATTTATTCAATGGATATATTTTTACTAGCCCATTTAACTATTAATATCACCCGAGGGTTCCATCTGCCCTGAGCCAATAACAGAATAACATTAATTGGGGTGGTAATGTAATGAGTCTGGAGGAAATAAGAAGTTAGAAGGCGAATGGTAGGGAAAATGAAAGTTAAAAAATACCTGCCTAATCAGACCTGGTCACCGAACAGGGCTAATGTCATTTCGAGTAAAGTTTCGATTTTTTTTTAAATTTAAAATTAAATCAAATAAATTATGAGATGTACACGCTAATCTTAAAATAACATTATATAATATATGCAAATATGGGATTTTGGTAGGTCTACCTCCAAACTACATGTTTGGGGTGTAGTTTGTTTACAAGAACACAGGCCTTTACAGGATCGTGACTCGAATCAGTAGAGCCTTAGTTGTAAATTATTTCTATGAAATACGTAAGTTGACGTTCCGTGCATACCTTCAGTCGAGTTATAATAACCGCCTCAGAAAAGCCCGAGAAACCTTGCATTATTTTATACAGGCACTAAACATGTAAACATAAATTCTAAAAATGTTTATTGTGGGATTGTGGGCCGGCCCGTAAAACGTAGATTAACAACAGCGGAAGGTTTACGTTGATACGTGACGGATACCGGATAACGGCAGTAAAGGCAGTGGCGGAATATCGAATTTCAAACCCACCAGAAAAAAATCAAAGTCTCAGTTTTAAAAGAAAAAAACATCAAGGGCTAAACGTGAAACAACGCTTCATTTTGATTTATTTATCGTTATTTATTAACACAAATTTAGTCGTGCTAAGCCAATTAATTTGACTTGTCAACCTCTTATTATATATAAATGTGTTCTTCTCATTTAATTAATATTTACAATATTTTTATTATTTGTACCATCAATTAGTTCATTTTTTCAGCATGTTTTAAACCTTATTCATTGAGATATGTTGTTGTATATTATCGGCATAACTTATCATAGGTTTATTTTATTCCAACGATCTCTGTCCACACTATTAATCCTGTGAATTGTTTGTGAATCTAGTATTATATACATATGTGTTCTGATTTATCTATATGCTGCGGGTTACAAGCATTTATGTTGAATTATAATTTTGTACCATTGTAAAGCCTCGAAAGGTAAATTTTCACACTCTGAAACAACAATAGTTTTTCATGTCGCCATCCGAAAAAAAAGGACTATGGACAACTTGTAGCTTTTCAGTAGCGTTCTGAACCATTTCAATTTTTTTCAGATTAGTTTTAGTACTATTTTCCCATAATGTTAATCCATATCTTACAATATATTCTGCCAGTGACATATTAATTATTCTTAGAGATTCAATTTGTATAATCATTAAAAATTAACAATTTCTTCCAGCAACTGATCAAAGTTTTTTAAAAAGTAACCACTTAAAACAGTACTAATAATAAGAGTTAATTTCTGTAGCCCAATTTAGTAAAGGTACACCTCAAGAGCGCATTACACTAACTAACCCGACCAATAATATAATAAAAAATTATTAAATAACAGACATATAATAAATACATATATACAAATACAAGCAGCCGACTCAGTTACATTCATATATTAGAATAAACTAGGGGTATAAATAATCAAATATAAAGTGCAACTAACAAAGAGTAAAAGAGTATGAACTTAATAAGCCAACCTAATATAATTTGATAATAGCAGATATTTTAGATGCATGCAAATTTAAACTATGATTTAAAGTATTCATGAACAGTAGACGGATTTACGTGAACATTTTAGATATAACTATATGGTATAAGATAAGGGTGTAAATAATACGATATAAAGTAGGTACAAATAACAATAAAGAATATTAAATAAAAATATAAATAGAGAATATTTTATGATTGTCATAAACCATGTACATGATGAAATCTAAATTTTATTCTCAGTTTCAAGCGGGAGAAAAAATTACGTGTTTATAATATTCTTAAACAAACATCTTAAATTACGTTATTTTTTCCTTAAAAAGATGTTATTGTATTCATTTAATATAATTTCCCGGTATGCGGGGATTTATTACTGACCCCTTTTGGCTTAAAACAGTTGATACATTATATATGGATTGTTTGGATGGACCGCATGAGCGAAGAAAAGAATGTTAGGAGAATGTATGACGCAAAAGCAAGTGGAAGAAAAAGTTGGCGACGCTCGAGGAAGTTACGGCACGATCAAGTGAAGTAAATACTTGAGTTGGGTCATGTCAATCAAGACTCTGAATAACAGAAAAGTATATTATATGGGAGGATGTGTGAATATGAATGGAGAAAGAACTGTTTGCCAAGACAGAGTTACGTAGCGGTTCATCCTCTCTGCCTACCCCTGCCGAAACATGATGATTGTTTATTAGACACACAAAATAAATTATGGCATTATTCCCAAATAGTTAAACTGATTACATTAAATCAAAAAATAAATAAAATTCGTAGTTATTTAAGTTATGTAAAACTCTATGAAAAATTGTACTAGCAATATGACCTTAATTAGGAATAGGAATAAATGAATTATTTCATAACACCCAAAAACCAATCTCTCAAAATCATTGATACGAAATACATTTATTTAAAAATACATTACGTACGTCACTGATTGTGAAAGGTTCGGTAATTCGGACAAGGGCGTCAGAGCAAGATGCAGCACGCCACTGGTTATCGTTAAGAAAGGGATGGAGGTCCATCTTAGTGGGACACAGAAATTGTCTTTGATTAGAGATGGATATCATAAATCCATACCCTGCAGTTACACAGAACAACATAATATCTAGAACTCATTATCTTTCCTTGGCATTATTATCTTCGTCCCGGGTCCGTCCGTCATCAAATAATCGTGCTGACGGATATAATACATCTTCTATCTATACTCGCTAGTAGACGCAGAAGAGTTACTTCATTGTGGATTTCTGGACGTGGGTCATTTTTATTGACTTTTTGTTTTCGTTGCGAAGAAAATCATCAAAACCATTAAAATTACTTAAATACTTTTAAAATCAAGAGATATACTACTCTTGAAATACCTACTGTTATTTGGATTTTTTTCATGGTATTTTCCCCATTAAAAATAACAAACACTTTTACTGTCCTAAAATTCCGAGATAGAAATTAATAAACATGGAAGAGTATAATTTTTTATATTTGTTGTCATTATATCAATGTAAAATTACGATGTAAGTACCTACTACATAATTAATATCAGGGAATGACTCTCTTGGAACGTTATTATTCTCTTACTGTAAACAGTGTATAAAATAAAGCTAAGAAATAATTAAATTAATCAGAAATGTTTTGTGTAAATTGAATAGATAAATATCAACGTGTCTCGGAAGCGAAGCTTCCCTCATCAGAATAAATATTTAACTGAGAAATCATAACAAAAATAGACAAATAATAAACAAACAAAAATAATAAAAACGTAAGAATAGCCAAATTAAAAACATAAAAAAATTACAATGAGAGATGAAAGTAGGTAAGTAAGTAATTAAAAGATGTTAAAAGAATTGAATAAATTAAAACAAAAATTATTATTAAGTAACTAATAATAAATTTATATTAGAAGTTTGAAAGAAACAAAAATATATATTAATTGATAAACTAAAGTTCTTAAAAACTTAAGACAAGATTTTTGTGCATAGCGCAAAGGGTAACAATTATTATTTTTATAAACAATAATTATTAATCTAAAACACTCATCCAAATTGAAAAAACCTTCCGAACAAAGATAAATGTCGCCGGCAGGACTCGAACCCGCACCCTTCTAATGTCCTTTGCGATAAGCCGACGTAGCTCAACGGTAGAGCATCTAACAAATCTTGCAAATTAATTTATGTATTTAAAATATCGTCATTATCCTTGTTATTTAAAATACAATTTTTAATATATTATTAGTTTAGAAACCAGGTTGGATAGTATTAGGGATACATTTATGACTAAATTTGAAGTATGATTATTTATAAATATATTTTTTCTCCATTGTTTCCCAACGTCAATTATTTGTGGATAAACTTGAGAAGATGGGCAAAGAGGGAAGCTTCACTTCCGAAGCAGTTGAGATTTATATATTAAATACTGGTTTACGTAAAACAATTATTATTCATTTGGTTAAAAATGACACCTGAAAGTAATTTTACATCTATTGAAGAAGTAAATATTATTTAATTATGTGGATTTTTTGACTAAAGTATTAGCACTGAGCTCACAGATCTGGTGTAGTGATTATTAGATTGATGAAACTCAAAGAAGAGCTCTTCAGCTATTATAAAAATATTTAATAATCATTTTTTGTGTGAAATAAGAATCATTACATAAGGCATATTTATAAAACTTTAAATAACACATAGGAACACGTTATTTTCCGTTTATATTTACATATTTAACAGGTGTGTTACCAATTCTTTCATCCCATTGTCAAAATCATCAACAATAATTATAATCGCATTAATGCGGCGCATTTTTGTTATTCGTCACCAGGTCCGCCCACCAGATGAGTGGCGGATAGACCGCCCTAATACCCCCGCCCCCACACAGCAGTCAGGGGTTAATGACACCGCGGATGGAGGGAAAGGGGGGCGAGCAGAACGCAGGAGGTGGGAAAACGAGGAATAACAAAAGGGCAGTTACAGGAGACACGACTGGGAATACGGTGACGAATAAATCCGATGTTATTAAAGTTACCTGATATTCAGGATTGATTAAGCCGGATTGTTAATTATTTTGCCATGCAAAAAAGCAATTAGGAAATATTAATGAAGATATAATTGGATCTTGAAATTTACAGGGTGTTTGTTACGATAACGGAGTGGTTTTAGGCGGAAGCGTTTTGGGAAACTTCAAACGAGGCTTCGATTTTTTATTAATTAAAAACAGTTTACAAAATATTAAGCAAAAAGTTCCGATAAACTACTTTTTAGTACCTCGTCTAACAGGAGATTGTTATTCAAAACCTTATACTTAATTTATAGTTAAGGTGAAGTTACAACATATATATACATATAAAATAAAATAAAATATTTAACAAACCAGAATCATAAATATTTGGTAAGAATCTTACTTTCAAATTTTTCTACAAAAATATAAAAAATAAATCATAACATGTACATTGTACATAAAATAAAATTAGTCTGCAGGATATTAGAATACAATTCAATAGTGTGGTCCCCATACTATATCATTCACATAAAAAAAATATTGAACGCGTGCAGCAAATTCTTACATTTTATTAACTTCAAACTACATATACCAATACAACACATAAACTATACATTCTTGCTAAATACACTCAAAACACATACTCTAGAAAACAGAAGAAATATAACAGACTTAACCTTTTTATTTAAAATTATTTATTCCGTATTACACTGTTGTGAACTCCTGCAACTAATCAACTTCAAAGTACCTCATCGACAGACTGGACAAAATATGTTATTCTCTAACAATAATTCTGGGACTAATTGCATGCAGCCATTTCTCGTCTACATATGTAGACAAGTATATACTTGGAAATAAATTCACCCCTGCTATAGATATATTGAATATAAGTTTACCCATATTTAAAAGATACCTGAATGAATTTATGTTGCAACAATTATAAGAGCATCGCATAAGAGCTATTGTTTAATTTTTTTTCTTATATATTATCTTTGTACTTATCTACAATCCAAAAAATTGTTCCTCTTTTTTCTTTCCATGTACTATATTATGTATTATGCAATTTCATATATTTTTACATCATCCGAAATATAAAAACATGTTGATTTTTTCTCAGTGTCATGCACTCATATTATATTATATTATGCACTTGTGTATTATGTATCATGTAGATCAGGCTATTACTATTTTTTTTTTTTTTAAGTAGTATCTATAAATTAAAAACCTTTCCCTTTATAACTTCTCTGTCTCATGCACATATACATTATTTTACATACATATATATATCATAAATATGTTACACTTATATACCAACTATGTATAATGTTATTTTTGTAAACTTTTTTTTCTTTCTGTACACAAAATCATTTAAATGTTAAAATATGAAAAAGCCCATTGGGGCGTTAATAAATAAATATCTCCTAATTATCTAATACAAATAGTTTCTTTCAGCTAGCCAAGTTTTCAATATATTAATTGTTTAGTTTTAATTTTTTTATTTCAACTGATCTGCATATGACAACAGAGCAACTAAATATTTAATAAAAAAATTGAAAATTTGACGAAGTACCTTTCTTTATCTCTACGATTACTCTAGGTGGGCTCCGAATTCGTGAAAAATTAACGGGTTATTTATCTGAACTTTCTAGATCAACGTAAATGTTTTCAGTTCCCGACTTAATTTATGGCTATTATGATGGGGTATGATAATTTGAAACATCCATAAAAGAATCTAATAAAGAGGTAACACACCTTTTTAATTATCCATGTAACATATATATCCCGATGAACAATGTCGGATGTGCAAATGCAAACTTCGTATTAGAGCTGTTTTCTGTTTCTGTTTTAGCATATTAAAATGCATTATTGTCAATTAGTTCACCCCCCCCCCCCCCTTACCCTGACCCGATCATTAATATGTCACTGGAGAGAGAGTGCCTGGAGTTCGATAGAAACGCTTGTCGCGGGATGTCAAGAGAGTCCATCGTCGCGAATAAGCAGCTGCCAATTCTGGAGAAGTGAAGTAATCAGTGAGGTGAATAAGTTCTAAGGATCCACGAACCAGGTAGGCATATTTCAGTTTCCGTGGCATCCTCCCGTTTTCTATTCAGCACTTCCTTCACCTCATTTTCCTCAACTTTGCCGCCAGTCCAGAATTGGGATTCATTTGGAGCTATCGAAACAGTTTCGTTTCCACTTGTTTAGAGTTTTACGTCTGCATTTTTATTGGTTTTAAGATAAAGAAATATATTGTGGTTTTTGATATTTGGCATATCTTCTATTGATTTTATTGGAAAAATATATTATTGCAACTACTGCAGCTCTTATGAAAAGTTACCAATTTATGCATCTGACATTGTTCGTTACAACCATCGATATATATATATCCGCTTTACAATTAGACAAATTTTAAATTTTGGAAATTTAAAAAAGTGTTATTAAATAAATGTAATAAATAATCATTTTTTTATTTCTAATATAAATTTATTATTCAATGTTTTATAAAATTTTTGATTAATTACTTACCTACTCTAATCATTTTTTGTTTATGTTTATAATTTGTCTATTCTTATGTTGTTGTATTCTACATTTATCATTTGTCTATAGTTGACATTATTATTTTTTAGTATTCTGTATGTCCTGATGAGGAAAGCTTCGCTATCGAAACATGTTGATACGAATATAAAAAAGTGATGTTTATAAAGTAATTTTTAAATCATTTATTAGATATATTTATATAGGAACATGTATGATTTAATTTTAGGAAGAAGGAAAAATCGCTAAAAGACCGTATAAAACATGTTGTTTATGAAACCATATAATTTGTTTACAAACTACCGTCTCCCATAAAAATATTCTTTATCTTAAAAGGTTAAATTCTTTAGTTCCATTTGATATATGCTAAGTTTTTACATGTTATAAGTGATTGAGAACGTAGTTTTTTTTTTCTTTTTTTATATAGACACATACAGTTAAAGGGCGAAGAAAAACGTAAAATGGGTAGAATAATTATTTATACCAAGCAAAAAGTGGAAGTACAAGACATCCCAAGAATATATTACAAGTACATACTATGACAGATATGTTTATAAGCAAATTTCTAACGCCGAAAGACATTGCGTCACGTGATATAAAAAATCTTTCTCCATTTCACATGATGTTAACAAAAGTCGAGATACTTGTTGTTATTTATACTACAATTTTCCTGACCTTGCCAAAGTTATAGATTTCCTATATATAGGTGACAACAGCCAGTTCTAACGACACGTGAGACCGCCCGTGGGCCTGTCACGTGTACTGATTGAATAAATCTATATTTGAGATCGAAACCAGTCCACGTGGCAGCGTTCTACGTTCCTGGAACGGTACCTAAATAATAAATAGAATTTACTGATTGTCAGAAAAAGTGAAAAACGAGTATGTAGTTGATCCTCACTAATTACAAAACTAATGGCTTCTTACAATAAAATCAGCCAATCACAACGCTTACTGATGATCGATTGGTCTAAAAAGAAGCATGGTTGACGGAATTTTTTCTAATAGGTCAGTGGCAGAAAATCCTACAACAACCAATGTTAATTTCATAACCACCTATAATCAAATGTTGTGAAGTGCCCTAAAACAAAATTTTAACAATTTTACCTCCATAATGTACCTATCCAGAAAATAAAATTTATATGACAAACAATTTATTGTCTCTCGAAAATGCTATTATGATTTCAAAGGGGTTCCACGACAATTCAAGACATGTATGAATCGGCACAGTTTTTAAAAGGGATATGAAGTAATTAAAAGTGTCTTTCAAAAGATGAAAGTTTTTCATCAATAACTCAAAACATATTAAAAATAGTTTTTTGGTGTGTTTTGCAAATAGTCAAAAATGTGAAAATATTTTAATTTTTACTGTTTATTTTTGCCATCGATATAATTCATAGAAAACACAACCTACATAAAAAAAAACATAAAAAACGCCATGGAGGCAGATCAACGAACGATGATAGACTAAACTTTTGAAAATATTTGATTTTCCCTACTTGCAATAATATCAAAATAATTTATGTCGTATTTTTATAAGAAACAAATAAAATGTGAGGTAATGACATAGAAAACAAAAAATATCCCTAAAATGAAGAAGAAATACTTTAATAAATGAATTAAAACTTACTTCGTAATCACCACTTTATTAATATGTATATCAACATGTTTCGAAAGCAAGGATTTCCTTTCAGGAATATACAGAATACTCATTGCTGATGAGGAAAGCTTCGCTTTCGAAACATGTTGACATGTGCATATTAATAAAGTGATGAATGCAAAGTAATTTTTAAATCATTTATTAATAATGACGCCACAAAGTGAATACCAATATTTTTAAGAAATTATAGGAAATGCTTTGTGTACACCACCTTCTAATAATTATTATACAGTTTATTATTTTACTGTGTATCCTGATGAGGGAATCTTCGCTTCCGAAACTTTTGATATTTAAATATTAATCAGTGATGTACACAAAGTATTTATTTAAACGAAAGAAACAAATATTTTAAGCCACTTTATAAACTTAGTTTATATGTGTATTTTCTTGATGAAGGTTTAGTTCTACCTAAAGCACTCCATAATCAAAAATATGAATGAAATAAAGCGGTTTTTGCTTCTTTTATAATTTCTTCAAAAGATTGGCATTCACTTTGTGGAGTCATTATTAATCAATGGATTAAATAATATATTTTGTATTCACCACTTTATTAATATAAAGATATCTACATGTTTCAAAAGCGATGCTTTCTTCATCAGGAGTAATACTGAATAATAATGAACAACACTTCGCTTTCGAAACATGTAAATTTATTTATATTAATAAACTGGTGGATACACAATATTTTATTTAATTCATATATATAAAAAATAAATTTATTGTTAGGCTAGGTTCGAATTTCAGGGTACGCAACTTAATTTTATCTCATTAAAATGTGTTATTTCACAATAAATAAATATCAATTAAATTTTTTTTTAAATTGGAATTAATTTTTAATTCATTTAAAATAAAGTGGTTTAAAAAAAGTCAAGCCATTAAGTGATTGCTTTCTTCGAAAAAGTACTTCCTATTAATTTTATTAATAATGAAACCACAAAATAATTATACATTTATTGAAGAAAAAACATTCATTTTGGACCTCATTGAAAACGTTAAAGGAACAAAACTCAATCATTACGAAAACTAAACATATACACAATCTACGTGACTTTTCAAAATAGTTAAAAAAAAACATATTCCGGATGCCTAACGATGTATTTGTTTCTGATTGAAATCACCTTACGTAATTTTTGCACAAAGCTTTTTACACAATATTTGTGTTCATAGCCTTAAGCATGGAGAAAATTAACAATTTTGCCGTATACTGTCAGGTCTGGAGGCAAAATAAAATTTAATTAATGTACGGGATCCGGGGTTGAAAAATGTACAGGTTATTTATGCTGACAAAATGCTGTAAATATCGAAGCTATAAGGCTGCCGCCGTGGATGACGGAACGCGCGGCTGTTTCTTAGGGGTTATGCGCGATAGGGCTATTATTGGGCTATTGGGGTGTGAAGCTATTGGACTGTAGGCTATAAGGGTTGTGGCTAAATAAAGTCAGGGCGCAAGGGCGTTCCGAAAATGCTTTGTGTAATTTGTGTTGATTCCCCAAACTAATTGGAAAATTTAACGTAATAAGAAATGAGAGCATCATTTT
Organism: Halesus radiatus; assembly: GCA_022606495.2. Classification (NCBI taxonomy): domain Eukaryota; kingdom Metazoa; phylum Arthropoda; class Insecta; order Trichoptera; family Limnephilidae; genus Halesus; species Halesus radiatus. Next base: position 14,876 of record JAHDVE020011653.1, read on the forward strand.
TATTTACTACGTCATGCAACTTGGAATATATAACGAACAGATATTGTGATGTTTATGATTGTCTGAAATACTTAAAAATAAATAAGTAAATTTTATTTAATTAATTAGTGCCGTTTCACAATTAATTCCTTTAAAAATAATATATAGTATGTTTGCGCACGTCCCAGAGTGGAAGATATTCTCAGTATCGCCCTGGTGAAAGACCACCATTCACAATTGAAACGTTGCTTTAAATGGCTTTTAGCCGTGTTTGGTGACCAGATCTGAATAGCCAGGTATTTCCCCACCTTCCTCGTCCCCTTCTCCTTCCCCTCACCAATACCTTCAGCCTCACAACATTACCCAATTGGGGATGCCATAGTCTCACTGGCTTCAGACGGTTGGGAGCAGTTGGGACTCTTGTGCGGTATTCATATAAAAAATAAAAATAAATACCAGTATGTTTTTTCCTACAAAAAAATATTATTGTAATACTAATTGTTTTTGGATAAGAATACGAAACAAAACGACTCACTTTTTAAGCAATTTCAAAACCACAGGAAGGATTATTTAGAATTACGCAACAATAAAAAGCTTTGAAGAAAATAATATTAACATAACCTAAATGAGAGATGAAACCGGACAAAAGGACCGAAACTAAAAATATTTCAGTCGCATCTGGGACTCGAACCCAGGTCCTCTGCCTATCCGGGGAAACGCTCAACTGACTTAGCTAATGAGACAAGTTCAATTTGTGTCATCTTCATCGATATCATATCTCAAATTCAAGGTTTTGTGAATATTATCTTCCGGTTTCATCTCTCATTTAGGTCATGTTATTATTATTTTCTTCAATGATTAAATATTACGATGAGGTTTTTAAATCTCAATAAAAATAATTTAAAAAAAATAAAAATCGTTTAATCTTTGTAATCATTTATTATCTTTGTTCTATGAAAGGTAGTTACGCAAAATCTATCAACATGTGCTTCAATAATATCAATATCAGAAAGGGATTTATTAAAAAAAAAAATCTGTAATAACTGCATAAAATCATCACCTTAATGCATATCTCACTTTCAAAACACAAGACCTAAATTTTCAAGTACCCAACGAATTATATGCCGCCAAACGCACGGGTTGCCGGCAATGAAATGAATATTTCCGATGTATGATAGTTTATTGCACGAATACTGGCTTAACTAACGTGACTTTAATTACAACGTCACTGCTTTAGATATTAAATCTTTACGGCTTATCAAATCTAACGTGATATTGACATTTAATATAACTTTGCGTGTGCAGTATTTTACTTTCATTCTCTATTTTTCTCTTTCACAATTATTTTTAAACAATTTACCTTCGGAATAGTCGGGTAAAAGCATCATGGATGTGTACACAATAAAAAAGTCATTAAAAAATCACAGAATTATTTTCTGTAACAAATTAAATAATTTTATGCATCCTTTTTTCTTGTTTTTTTTTTCTTTCATTTTACATTTTCTCCGCACAAGAGGCCATATTTTAGGATGCTGTGTGGAGAGTATTTTTATGGAAAGGAAGGAGGGGAAGTTCTTGGAAGGAAAGGCGTATTAGAGTTGGGTAGGAATCTGAAATTTAGTGTGTCCAGGAGTGACGGAAGTATTAATCCATCCCTCCTACTATGGTGCAAAGCACCGGGTCAAGATAGTCCAGCTGGAGAGGTCAAGGGGTCTCCCTCAACCGGCCTCTCCGAATTCGTCAACCACGCGGTGAGTGGGCGAACGCATCCGCTGGCAAGACCTTAACAAACCTCACCCCATGAACCCGGGCACCCTTATAAGTCACCAAATGTTGCCAACCACTTGGGGTAACCCGCGGCAGAGGTGTTAGTTATCCAATGAATGGTTGTGGTGGAACTGATAATATTTAACCATGAACCAACGAAGTTAAGGTATCTTAGACGTAAAACTTTAGAAAAATCATAAGTTTTTCTGTTCAGTCAATAAAGAAAAAATAATGCACATTCCTTCTGAAGCAACTTCCGAGGGGCGAAAATAAAAGAAAACTGCGACAAGATAAGCAATGTTTCGATTCATTTTAGATGAAAAAATCAGGGAGTGGATTCTGCAGAACAATGCTCGGGAGCATTAGGGCACTTGATGGACTCGGAGTTACTTGGAGATTTGGTGGAACCATTGGTACGCAAAAATAAGATGAGCTCTTTACTAACAGTATTCGCCCGACGTTTATTGGGAAACGCCGTTTAGCAGTTAAATACCTCAAGCATTATTTGCATAATGCTGTTATGGGACATTGCTTCCACGACAACAATTAAACTGATTTGTTGTTCGCAGAAATTTGTAATAAAAAAAAAATATGTGCCACACATATTGTGCTGTTAGAAAATAACTGTAATATTTTGTTAATGTTAAATTAAAAATAAGAAAAAGAATACCGTATAATAAAATTACTTTTTTTATGCTTTCTTCAAAAGATTGGTATTTACTTTGTTGCGACATTATTAATAAATTGATTAAAAATTACTTTGAATCACCACCTCAATAATATATACATATCGACATGTTACGAAAGCGAATCTTTCCACGTCAGTATTCTGTATATTCCTGACAAGGAACGCTTCGCTTTCGAAACATGTTGATATGTATATGTATTAATAAAGTGGTGATTACAAAGTAATTTCAGATAAATTTATTTTAAATGTTCAGTGAAATTACACTAATTTTAACTAATATTAAAAATAGGTTCATTTTATAAAGTTAATTTATTTTTATTTTTATGTGATACCACACAAGATCCCCAGCTCCTCCCAACAGTCTGGAGCCAGTAAGACTATGACATAACCAGTTGGGGTATGTAGTAAGGCTGAAGATATTAACGAGGAAAAAGAGATGGGGGAAAAAGGAAGGTGGGAAAGTACCTTGCTATTCAGATCTAGTCATCAAACACGGCTGAATGGTATCCACCACTCTGGAACGTGCCACAAATATACTACATATTATTTTTTATGTGTTCAGATATTTATTAGACATAATTAAGAACATTGTTTACATGGTAATCACAAAAGTGTATTTAAGTACAATTATTTATTTATTTAAAAATCCTTTTAGTTTCCTTTTTTCAAATTTAATACCTCCCTAATTGAGAAATTCTCGTGTTTAGGAAGGGAGTACTAATATTTATTGTTACACATTTAATAATTTCAACAGTACTACCATGAACTTGATGTTCTGGTGTCTATACACTAATTCAAAAAATAAAAGGAAATTTTTAGAAATAAAATATATCTATATAATGTATGTATATAAAGATATATAAATTTTTACCAAGTGAACTTATAATATACACCTAAAATTAGTTTCTTGTAAAATGTATTAGAAGTTTTTCTTAAAAAAATCATAATTTTTTTCATCTTGTATATCTTTGGGAAGTTCGTTAAAACATTTTATGGCAGAATATGTGTAATGGTGTTGAGCTGTTGTTGTGTTAAGTTTAGGGATTATTATTTGTCCTGTGGTTCTCGACATTGTGCAATAACACAATTTAATCAAATAAAATTTAGTTTAAATAAGAATTTTTGTTGTTATTTTAAACCACTTTATTTTAATTACATTTATACATTATCGACCGGTTTCGGTTTAACTCAACCTTCAGCAGGAACGTACTCCTTAAAATTGTTACCTGCTTGATTCTGTGTAAATGAGGGCGGTCCGTCTGATTGACAACCCGTTTTAAACAAACCGGTTGCCATCTCTAATGCACAGACGCAATGTAGGTATGCTGAGTCTGTTCTACAAGTATTTCAATAGAGCTTACTTGAAGGAACTAGCAGCATTGATCCCCAGTGGAATTGTGCACATACTAAATTGGACGGACACGAGCGGAGCACCCGTTCACATTTGATGTCGGATTCATGAGAACGGGTCGATTTTCCGACTCATCTTTGTGTAAGGTAGCTTGAATATCTTTCTCCTTCAGATAATCCACGTCTCTTGACTGACTCAACGTCCCGTCTTATAACGCTTTCCAGCCGTATGGTGATATACTGTGGAGACAGAGGGAGCTCCTGTGAGGTGTAACCTAAAAAATAAAAAAAAACGTCAAAGTTTGACTTGTAACTTGGATGTCGTTTTAAGGGTGTGTTTCTTGATTGTCTAACCCACAAATTAATAAGTATAAAGTAGCCTTTCTGAAAAAAATGTCTTTTTGATGAACCCCCAAATATTTAAAAAACCAGTTTGACCTCAGACTAAGTAAAGAACACAGCAGTGACTTCTCATAATTTAATGTCAACGGCCCCGCTCATCGCTGGCGCTGGGTGTCGATACGGCTAGCTGTCAAGCGAGCGAACTGTCACTTTACCATTTTATCCGCTTCCTGCTTATCTGATGCAAAAGCGCCATCAAATCCGCTCGACTTCCCGCCGAACCAATGACCCCACCCCTCCTTCAGTTTCCTCGTAAAACGGTCGCAGATAACTTTATGCACATTATTAGAATATCTCCGTGGAGAAGTGTCGTAAACCCCTAGAGATTTTAGCAAAGTCGAAACAGGAGTCATTCTTAACAATATTATTACGACATTGAGGCATTGTTATAAAATTATGGACGGAACAACTATCGCGCAGAATGATGTGTACGTTAACCAACCAGAACTTAATAAATATAAAAGTAAATTGAAAAGTTTCCAACTACTACTATCGTATTGTAATTTTTTGTGTACAATGCCAGGGAACATTTCTCCCTTTTCCTGTGTCAACTGTGGTTAGAGGTGCGTACATGTGCAGATAATCTTCTATACCCAGTGAGCGGGCTGGCTGTTTTTATTTCGTTTTATTTCAAAGAATTGTAAACTGTGTTTTATGTGCTAGCGGCACTTGGTGATAGTTACTCTAGGTAATTACTCTGTTCAAAGAAGAATCATTTCCAAATACAGTCAAATAATTTTCACTAAAGAAGTAATGCATTTGAAATGAAAACACAAGCTTCAATAATTAAACATAGGCTTTTTAATGTCATTTTATAAATATTCTCCAATCCTAAATATTACGAATTATTCAAATAATACCAACTCCTCTTGTGCCACCAATCTTATAATACTTGTAAATGTAATATAAATGGAAGGGGAGGATAAAATAGCAACTGTAAATATCATATTTTCTGTAAGCTTAAATTTTCTAATAAAACATTGTTCATCTGAAGCGACCTGCCAGGTAAGTATGTTTTTCTGTATATGTTTGTACATAATTAGATAGAGAATAGGAAGTAATATTTGTACAGTGGTCTTGAGGTGATTTGTTTACAAAAACGGCGCTTTAAAAATCATCCAATTATTATTATTATTATTATCATAGTAGCATATTATGGTGCTTTGTATGGGGATTTATTATTTGCAGTACAAGATAGGTTTGAGAAGGTAATACGGTAAAAGGAAAATTATGTTTCGTGAACACCTCACCAGGAAAAACTGAAGTGTTGTGAGTAAAGGCGATAAAAGTTTTGATGTGTATTGGTCACTTTTATTTTGCTTTATAAATATAAATTAAGTGTAAAATTAGGAGAAAAATACTATTTCATTTTAAATTTTGGCCAGAGAGTTGTATTAATAAAAAGATATTAAGGGACAGTGATTTAGACAAATCAATAGAAAAATAAGATACATCTGTCGATAAATGTTATAGTAGATGCCCACAAGTAAGTTATTTAATTTAAAATTATGTTAATCAAGTGAAACACTCAAACTTTGTTTTAACCACATATATTTTACACGCCTACCGGTTTCGGAACAACCATTCCATAGTCTGGACAGTGATAGCTTCGTACAATAGTAGAAAAGTATGTTATACATTTTCTCTTATTATTACTTATTTCACGTAGGTACGTTTTTCTAAAGCCTATATATTAACATATATATAAATGAACGTTTGTCTATGTGTCCTCGATTTTATTGAAAATTACTCTATCGAAAATAGCACAGTATGTTCTTATTAGTGACGGAAAGGATTAGAGATGAAATCCAATATATAAAACTGTTGCTTTAACGTTTTAAAATTAGTATGAAAAACATTGAACCCGCCATGTTGAATTAAGGTTACCCCGTAGATATACCACTCTGGTTAGCCATAGATTACATATTCAAAATAAGAAGGTTTGTTTGGGTAGAATATTTTCAAAATGGGAAAAACTAGTAGGTACCTACTTAAGATCTTTATAATATAAATATGTTTTGAAAAACAAATGTTTGGAATGAAATAGTATTTTAAAATTAATGTTTCTTTGTTTAGAGATAGTAATAGTCGTCGCAAGGCAACACTTTCGCTTTCAAATCAATTATGTCACCCAAACGACAAATACGAATTCACAACTTCATACCTTTATTCCAAAAAAAAATCCTGAGCAAGGTAAGCAAAGCCGGGTATCCGCTGGTCCAAGATAAATATTGCCAAGGCACTAATAAATCGGTAATATTTTAGAACTCTCGTCATATTAACCTGAAAAAGTTGCTCCTGCATTAGTGCAATGGCAACGCGACGTCTGGTTGCAAACCCCAAGCATTCGACAACTTGTGCACAAACCGAAAAAAAAAGTTTTTTTTTTTGGAAAGAGCGAGAAATAATTTCCAAAACTTTACATAGTTTGTAGGTAAGATATATTTCCTAGAAGTGATTTATTTATACTTTGAATACTTACCGAGTAATATGTTTAGTTTATGTGTATGTGTGATGTTGTTTGTATGTGTGAGAAGTGGTGATCCGCATATTATAGAAGTGATGCCATATGTATGCGCACATGTCATTGTCAAGATACTCCTTTTAAATATAAATCCGAAATATGTCAATGTTAGCGTTGTTTAGGTAAATATTATTGAAAAAATGAATAGCACTGTTAATTAGCTATGTGATCTGAACTTATTTTCTCAACAAACTGAATGTAGTTATCAAATATACCTAGGATGTTATCTTTTCGTCTTGATGAGCCAAGTGTAATTGTTTTTTTTTAACCAAACATATGCCGTTGATGCTTGGATAAGATATTTTCTTATCGAAAAACTCGGCATACTACAAAAAGCATTCCTAGCACGGGAAAATTTTATTCTCAACTTTCCGAGTACAGCATTCATAGGGTGCGAAATATTCTTTTCAAATCCATGCATTCACTGATATATCAAAAAATTAAAAGTGTTAAAAAAACTTAACACGATTTGGAAATGTTCGGTTCAGAATAAGGGCGAGATGCCTAGCGTCCTCCCTCATCCCCTAATAGGCGGCCCGCCAATATAAAACGCCGAATGCCCGTTTAAAAGGTATAAAATGTTAAGCAGTAACAGCAAGGGTAGTAAAAACGTGTTGGAAATGCGAGAAAAAATCGACTTTATTAGATCTGGCCGACAACAAGCAAAAAGCGAGGTGTAATAAAACCGGGGCGCTAATAAAGGAGTTATGATGGTTCTCTAATGCTCCCTGTTTAGTTCAACGGGATGAAAAAATCTTCAAAGTACCTACTGTTTAGCGTTTGTTAATTTTATCGCCACACTAAAAAGTTGACGAATGTTTTTGATGGTGTAATAATTTTCTTTCCCGGTGATTGAGTCGCTCACCGGGCTGTTAGTAGTTACCATATATCCATTGAAACTTGCTAGCGATTCTTTCAACCCGCGTTACCACCGTATTTCTAATTTTATATCTATTTTCCTGGTGCTTCTCCTGTAAGAGGTTGGCTATCATCAGAGCGATATTTTTTTCACCCTGTGGACTGTCATGAAGTGCGACTTCCATAAATCTTCCCCAGGATAATCAGTTGGTTACCGTTACGTTTGATGTTACTCATGATGTGACCAATATTCGAATTTTTTTCTACCGTTTTCACGAACGAAATCAAAAAAGGAAATATTCTTATTACTAATTCAGTTGTGGTTTTAAGGTCTATTCACATCTACCAGCACCGCGCAGCGTAGAACAGTACAGTACAGACACGACAACATTAGTTGCATGCAATATCTATCAACACATTCATATTACAGTGTGCGTGAGCGTAACGTATCTGCACATGCACGGACCAGCACCGGCCGAGATGTCCGCTAGAATATTTTGACGTTAGTGGTAATTGCAGACGTCTAGTACATGTGCGGATACGTTACGCTTACGTACGCTTTAATGTTGTCGTGTCTGTACTGCACTGCGTGGTGCTAGTAGATGAGAATAGACATTTGCATATAAGAAACATTTAAAACATTCTCTTCCTCTTTTCCTTTCATCCTTAAAACATTCCTTGTATGGGGGTTGCAATACCTCCACTGGCTCCAAACAGCTGCTATCTGAACTTGAACTGATACCGAATAATATAAAAATCATTATTTGACGCATTTATTTCAAAAAAATATGAGTATCGATACCTTTACATAAAAAAGTTTTGCCATGAAGCTATGAACATTTATTTGAATGTCGTACATGCACAATTCAAAACTAATCGTGTGAACGCTGAAGGATTTCATTTCCTATCAAACCTTTGAATATTTCTCCCATAAACTATCCTGCTTTAACGTATTGTCCTGGGTCTTTTTACTTCCCCGTAAAGGAGAGAGGGTTATTAGGGGAAGGAAGGGGAGATGGGGGTTGATAAGGTGGGAGGGGGAGGGTGGAGTGAGAGGGGGTGGTTTCGGGAGGGTAAAGGAAACAGTCCACACTGCCCCGATGGAGCAAGATTGATCTATTGAACAGAAAATAGCGAATAGGTTTTTCTTTCGTTAGGATATTAACCCACAAGCCTCAACGATTGGGGCAAGTAGCTACCGAAATAATTTATTGTGTTTTTCCCCTTGGACTCTGGTAGGAACTTTTCTCATTTCTAGTATTTTTTTAATAAATTTATTTGATTACCCAATAGATGTTTCACTATTTCACATTGGAAAGCAGTTGTAAATGTTTAATTGCACTTTTTTTTATAAAATTATTTAATTTTCAAAATATGCACCTGGTCATTGTAATACCTAAATACAATTCTATTTAAATCTTTACCGTAATTTTATATTATCTTTCGTGCGTTATAGCTTATAGCTAACTGCCATATTGTTAATCCATTTCATTTAAGTAAGAATGTATTGGAAACAGCTCTCTACTCTAAATTTATTCCGAATTTATTTAATGAGGTTTTCGTATTGAATGGTTCTTTCACCATAAAATAAACCTTATACACAAACGTTAACTTTGGTCTTTGTCTTCTTGCTGGTAATTTTTTTTTCGTAATTTGATAAAACTTATTATAAAAACATGAAGTAAGAAATTATTTTTATATGTTAAAAGCATACAATTAACTTTTCTGGTCTATAAAATATGAACCATTTTGGATTGTAAATGGAGTGAAACTTCTTTATGTATAAAACTAACATAGGTAGATATTATTTGGAGGAGGAGCAAAAATACACAAAAAAGTGAAATAAATCTACTTGACAAAACCGGAAAAGTTTTAGGCAGCCCTGGACAGGCATTCGTATAAATATCAACCGATGATAAAGTAGATCTGTTTTTACTAAGTATTCGCGGTGGGTAGGGCTACCACGTGATATATCGTCCCGGGGTACAATAGGGGCCAAAACTGCCTGACAAATGAACCGAAAATGATAGAGGGCTCTTGTCACAAATTATTCTATAAACAGACTTTTGCGTTTAGTTTACTGAGCCCTCCCTGCGTGATCGAAACCTCGCAATTTGCTTATGAGGAAATTTAACATATCAGTACAAAAATTCTTAAAAAACTGCATATTTTTATTGATAGATGAAGTAATGTTTTAACCCTTTTGATGTGGTGATGTTGTTTCCATGAACGCATTAGGTCGGGATCAAGGATTGGATGTCACGAATTTCGAAGGTTCTGGAAAGATAAAATATTGCTTAGAAAGCGTTAACCGGTAGTAAAAAAACTGACCGATATTTGAATAAAGAATTTCTCTTTGCTGGAACATGAAAGTAGAACGTATTGTCGACGTATCAATAGGGGAAGAAATATCTCAAAGAATTCGAAAAATCTGTTCTTTGTAAATCTGAGAAATAATGTGTGGAAAATACAGAGTTTCTTTGTGTACTTTACGCAATTTTGGTCCAGAATAAAGAAACAAGCAAAAAGAAATACTTTGCGGAATAAATCTTTTCTGCGTGTAAGCTTCCCAGCGGGGTGTAGCAGACCTCATCGAGTATTTAAATCACATATCATTATTATAGGCCGGTTCTACGTGGTACATGCATGGCGCCAGTGTACGTACACATCTACTCTGTTTGTGGAAATAAAATAATATTAAATGAATTAGGATAACGGATTACTCGTTAGTTCCGCTTTTGACCGCTTATGCAGATTAGTTAATAGTTCTCCATATATTTTTTAAATTTATTTATTATATTATATACGCCCTATGTGGGCTTTTACATATTTAGTTAGTTACAGTATTCACACAGGCGCAAAACACATCACAATAGGTACATAGATAAAATAGATGGACTTCATGAAATACATCAATTAAATATTTCACTTGTATAACGAATAAATACTGTCTAATTCTATTTGTATAATCCTAATATAATATAATACAATAGTCGTCTATTTGTGTTTGTATCAGAGGCGAATATTCAAAACATACCTCACATTTACTGATACTTATACTCTAGACACATATATTGATAATTATTGAGGATGTATGCAATAGTCGTCTATGTGTATTTGTATTCTGTGCAGTTAAACATATCTACTAAGTTTGAAAATGTATTACTTTCTGCGTGAAGTCTATATAAAAGAGAATATTTAGTGACTCAGTCCTGAAATTATAGTTACAATTGAATAAAATTTTAGATCGAATGGTTCTAGTTGGAACATTAAATTTAATTAATCTGACTATATCAGGGCTATATAGAAAAATTATAGCTTCACTAATACATTCTATTCTGATAATACGAACCTTAACATGACCTGAATAAAGTATTATTTCAAGTACATCAGAGATGTCCCCGGCATTGTTTTTCTTTCACATGCACGTCGGTTATACCGCGTTTATCTCTCTTCATTCAATTTGCATATCCAAACAATTGTATCGTAATTTTTATTTATTACAACGCTATATATATAATTCTGTTCTATTGACATGCATTTGTTGTATGTTTAATCATCAATTAACTGAACAACACCTCGCGGATCTTAAAATTCAATTTACCGCAAAATAAATCTGGGTGTGTATCATAATTAGTGCATTTCTTGTAATATTCTAATACATATTATAAGAACTCTTTGAAGAACGATTGAAAAATATTTCCTTCCCACTGGATTTTGGTTTCCATCAATTGTCTTTTAAAATTAAAAATTATGAACAACCAAATTAAAAATAAAAATAAAGTGTTTAGATCTTTAAGGGTAAGTTAAGTATCAATAAAATAAATGAGCATGTAGCAAACTTTTTAATTAAATTTCCTCCGTGCCTTTTTCGGCCTTCCCGGTAATATTTCCATCACGTTCTGACGAAAGCGATTTTACGGAGTTAAATATTCCTGATTAAATGAAAAAAGGGCAGCCCATTTCTCGCGATCGTGATTTTCAACTTTCTAAAACAGCCCTCTGCCCGCTTTCCCTCCTGATAAAAATCATTTAATAATAAATACATAAACAAATACATATTTCATGACCGGCCATTTTCAGCGGCACGAAGGTGCAAACACATTCCCGGGACCTGAACGTCGTTTCCCAATTTACCTTCCTACCAGCCTTCCCACAGAAGGCATCGTCATGTTCATATTTTTGGTAAATTAACATCTTAATACAGAATCTTATAATTTTATCTAGTAATCTTTGATACTGTATTGTACAATGAAGTGTTTTTACTGGAATTTGATGATCGGTATTGATTTCTTGTTAATTAATTCAATCACAATTTTTTTTTGAACTAGGCGATATTTTGATTGGAAAAACAAATTATATGACGCCGTGTCTGACTTATCAGTGGTTGAAATAAGATTTCACTTCTCTGAAGTTTATGGTAGAACAGGATATTACAATTAATAATCAGTTGCTATGTATCTAATCAAATAGAAAAAGCTATTTGACGCCAGAGTTCAAAATCGAAATGTTATCCAGCAATAGATATCACACAAATAATCTTTATTGAAACACTTTTCTTTATATTTAATATGTTCCATTTTAGTTGTTTTAATCACTTACCTAGAAAAGGTTTTTTAATATAATTATTGTAAATTATCCGTGACTTCAAAATTTTGCAAATTCCTATCGAACTAAATAATGAAATTCATGACAAATAAACAAGCTATGATTGTCTGAAGTTTCCATTGAAAACAACAAGGTAAAAATCCAGTCATGAAAAAGACGAAGAAAAAGAAAAAGAAAAAGAAAAAGAAAAAGAAAAAGAAAAAGAAAAAGAAAAAGAAAAAGAAAAAGAAAAAGAAAAAGAAAAGAAAAGAAAAGAAAAAGAAAAAGAAAAAGAAAAAGAGAAAGAAAAAGAAAAAGAAAAAGAAAAAGAAAAAGAAAAAGAAAAAGAAAAAGAAAAAGAAAAAGAAAAAGAAAAAGAAAAAGAAAAAGAAAAAGAAAAAGAAAAAGAAAAAGAAAAATTTAAATTTAAATTTAAATTTAAATTTATACATATGTAAATCCCGTACACCCCATTGCGAAGGTTATACACGATAATAATTTTTTTGAACTCCCATTACAATATATTTTCATACTGCCACACATACGAGTACATGTTGTATATGTTTAGGAATATTATCAGGTATGTATCCACCTTTCACACGAATGGGATTAAATTGTATTGACGGAATAAGTTGAAATCAGTGCTGACCAGATACAAGGTCTATTCAATTCCTCGTGCCCGCACGAATTCTGTGAACCGCGATCTCTCGGGACCGGAAGGGCGGTTAATCCGAGATTTGTACCTAATGTTTCAAAACAAAGTCCAACCAAAATTGAATACATTTGGGAATTGGGTAGGACTTAAGAGGGTAGTGTATAGTGTATAGTGTGTAGACCTTAGCTTGTGTAATCGCGTGTTGCGTGCCTAGACTTTTCTTCCGATGTTCGCAATATTCATGACCAAAAAATCAAGTTTTGGCTTCATTTTCACTTATTAAGATTTTTGGTGAAATCGCATTTAAGAGGAATACCTACTTTAGTGATGAAAAAACTATTTTTCTTAGTTTTTTGGGACCTTTAAAAATATCGTATTTTAGAAATTGATTTATTCTACGTTTTTAGGAAACGATAAAAATAGTAATAAAATCTTTATGCACGGTGATAAAAAACGTACCTCACATACTTTAACCAATGACTCCTAACCGTAATTGGAGTTAAAAATGTACATGAAATTTTGGTCTCCGGTAACATTTTTGTAGTTTTTTTTTTAAATTTTTAAATTTTTAATTTTTGTTCAAATACAACCTATTAAATAACCTAAAATATATATTCAAATGTCGTCACTGATTACTCAGTCGAGTAACCGCCCAACCCCCCACCACGACCCTGCCTATCAAATAAATACCTACTGATTTTTTTAATGTTTCATGGTGAATTAAAATGGTTTTAAGATACCGTCGGAGTTCAAATTTTCCCAACATTTTTACTCCGAATAAGGTCAGGTATCACTGGTTAAAGTAAGTCAGGTACGTTTCTTAACATCCTGTACGTAGATCGTTTTTTAGAACGCATGTAATGTTGGAAAAAAAAATTGTATAAATACATACTGACGGCCTCCATGGTCGAGGGGTAAGGCTCTCGACTACGAATCCCGGCGTGCACAAGTAAATTTTATTTAATTGATTTGTGCTGTTCCACAATTAATTAATTTAAAAATAATATAAAGTATATTTGCGCACGTTTCAAAGTGGAAGATACTCTCAGTGTCGTCCTGGTGAAAGACCACCAGTCAGAAATGAAACGTTGCTTGAAATGGCTTTGAGCCGTGTTTGGTGACCAGATCTAAATAGCCAGGTATTTCCCCATTTTCCTCTTCCCCTTCTCCTTCCCCTCCCCAATACCTTCAGCCTCACAACATTCCCCAATTGGGGATACCATAGTATCACTGGCTCCAGACGGTTGGGAGCAATTGAGACTCTTGTGCAGTATTCTTGTAAAAACAAAAAAAGGAACCCTGAAGAAGGTTAAGGCTGAACCGAAACCGGTTGGTTGGATTTGAGGGTTTTTTTCATATATTTTGAGCCTCCCGACTAGAGGTGGTTGCCAAATTCTACAGCGGGGCGCACTTGTGTACTATTAAAGTATCTGCGGGCTTTGTACAGTACACCCAACTTCTGAGAGGCTAACTTTACTCTGGCTTCGATGAAGCCCCCATACCATTTGTTTAGCGATCGTTTTGATGAACCGGTTTTTTTCTAGTGCGTTCTGAAAACGAGTGAAAATAATGCGCTCTCAAGTTTTGGTTCAGACTTAGGCACAGTGAGACGATAACTTTTGAGAAAACTAACTTCGACAGGCCTATAAAGACAGTATTTTCTCAAGGGCCCAGGTTTTCAGATAGTATGAGCCATTTCCAGAAGGCCGTGACTCGTTTGAAGATGAACTTCGCTACTGAAGACCTTCAATTGCAAGAACTGATGAAAATGTCCAAAGAGTCCGGGTTATTTTACGTTCTGATCGTCAGTTGATGGTCAGAATGATCGGAGAAGAGTTGAATTTGACTCTCATAATCGTATATTGTACCTACACGATGTTATTTGGAGATTTTTTTGTTTTAAATTAAATTATTCTATATATGTACCTACTGTTATGTGTTTTGCAACTGTGTTTATATTTTAATTTGAATTTTATAACAATATGTATACAAGTATATAGGGCATGTACAATATGATAAATAAATATGGGTGAGGAAAATCTTCGCAAAAATGGCTCCGAAAAACCTGTCGCAGGAACAAAATTTGCCACACAGCGATTACAATTAACGCACTTTTGTCTAGTAAAAATATTCCTGTAGCTCCTCAGTCCCCTTATTTACCACATTTGACTCATTCTGACTTTTTCCTATTCCTAAGATTGAACAATCACCTCAAAGGACAGCATTTTGGGACAGTGGAGAACCGACCAGCTCAAGGCGATTCGAGTATCAGACTTACAGCACTGCTTCGAAGAATGGAAACACCATATCCAGCGTTCTGCATCTTCTAATGGTAACTACCGTGAAGGAGACAATGTTGAATTGTAATTTTACATAAATAAAAAAAAATCATTACTTTATTCACAAACATAATATACATATTTTTTAATCAGAACTTCCTTAATAAAGATCTATATTTATTAATGAATTAAAAATTACTTTATAATCACCACACTATTAATATATACATATCAACATGTTTTGAAAGCGAAGCTTTCCTCATCAGGAATATACAGATTACTAAAAAATAATAATGCCAAGTATAGATAAATGATAAACATAAAAAAATGGTTAAAGTAGGTAATAATTAACCAAAAACGTTAATAAAAAATATTCCGAAGCACTGCGTAACAAATTTATATTAGAAATGAAAAGAGAAATTATTTTTATTATTAATATTAATATGAAAATAAATTCAAGGCATAACTATTTTTTAAAAATGTTGACCGGTAATTATATTTAATTCACTATTAAAACCCATTAATTTAATTAATTTATTAATAAAGACCCCACAAAGTGAATACCAATCTTTTGAATAAATTATATGTTTATTTTTTAATTAAATTTTCTAGTTATACCCCTGTAAAAAGCAGCGACGTACGAATGGAGGGGGGGGGTCGTTATTGATTCAATTATTAAGTTTTTGGTAAAGTTTTCGGTATACTTTTTTAGTTGTGTTTTGAATTCTATAAAGTTATTATTAAGGAATCCAATCAGTATTTCAACCCTTTGTAAAAACTGTGCTTGATTTGACTTATTTTCAAAACATTAAACAGTATGTAGACTTATTCACAATGGTTGAAAACT
This sequence comes from Halesus radiatus, assembly GCA_022606495.2. Taxonomy (NCBI): domain Eukaryota; kingdom Metazoa; phylum Arthropoda; class Insecta; order Trichoptera; family Limnephilidae; genus Halesus; species Halesus radiatus. Next base: position 30,812 of record JAHDVE020011653.1, read on the forward strand.
GGAAGATTTCATTTAATGAACAAAGATCATATCTTTTAATAAAATACGGTTAAGAAGTCCAAAAATAACCAGAAAAAGGTTCTGGTAATTCAGGCGCACAAAAGATATCCGTTATTTATTTTTTTTACTTTCATTAAGTAAATACTGTTTTCTTTTAAATCAAAATGCTGGAAACTGATAACACTTTTCTTTGTGAAGTCGAAAGACTCGAAAGACATTTGATAAGGTATACTTCTCAGGGATCTGATTCAATTTCCAGCCGCTTCCTCAGAAGTTCCCAAATAGACATCATTAATTCATGAGTCAATAGGGCTTCCGATAATACCGCTATAGGTACTACCATACCGCTATACCGGCTTGTCTTCGGGCGGACCGCCTTTTTGTGAAATATAAGTTAAAATAATGTTTGTGTAGTTCAAAAGGCGGCGTTTCCATTAAAGCTTTTCTTAGCTTTTTTCTCCGTTATTGACTACGTTAGTAAAGACTTGGCAATGAATGTAATTGTATCTGCGCTTTTGTTACTTAGTGCGTGGTTTATTTAACCTTATTTAAAGTAATAGCCGTTCGCTTTATGCAAACAGAAATCGTTGGAAAACGTTATTGTTTTCTGTGTTATTTATTTTCCGACAAAAGCTCTTGAGACATATTTCTTTGATATTCTTTTATCAAATTATGTGGTTTGCTCGGGGTTTCAATACTAGGGTTTGCGAATTATCGTATTGAAACAAATCTTACAACTACTTTAGAATAATTCCTGGTACTGGTCGACTCACCTTTATCTTTATATCGTGGTTGATAGATAACCTTTTCAGGTACCATAGGAGAATTACTTTCTTCTGAGAATATATATTTCTCTCTACAGAATCTTACAAATATCTGTCTCTCTTAAACCCTTGTACATTTAATGAAAAACTAGGAGACAGGTTGTTTGATAAACACTTAAAACAACTTGTTGAAAGATTGAAGAATACAATATTAACATAACCTAAATGAAACGTGAAACCGCAAAAACAACAGAAAATAAAAATATATCAGTCGCATCCGGGACTCGAACCGAGGACCTGTGTCTTTTCGGGACAGCCACTTTACCAGCTTAGCTAATGAGACCAGTTCAATTTATTAATTTATTTGAGATGATATCGATGAAGACTTACATCTTATTATTTTCTGTTGTTTTTTCGGTTTCATGTTTCATTTAGGTTATGTTAATATTATCTTCTTCAAAGATTAAATATTACAATAATGTTTTTTTTTAAACTTCAATAAAGTAATTTACTGATGCCAGAATCACTGATAGAGCATCTGGTGGTTGGTAGACTAATTGGAGGAATATTGGCTGTCAGTCGATCAAGTTTAAGTTCCACGTCGGAAATTAGCCAATTGAATTTTAAATCTTAGTTCTACTTGGATTCACGTTCAGGCATTGCTGCATACTGATCTGTTATTTAAACTCTTGGCCCGACTCAAGTATTTAAATCACTTTGTTGAGTCATTTTTCATATAGTTATGAGTTAAATAAGTAGGTATGAAATACAAATATCTCCCGAACCTTTCCAGTTCTAATTTTTTATATTCCTCTAGGGGAAAAATATCCTACCACCTGACAATTTATCAAAACTGAAGCTAGACCAACTGCCTTCATGAAATCGATATTCAACTTTAAACGAAACATTTTACATTTTTTCCATAATGTCCAATGACTTGATTTAGGAGTATTTTTCCACTTCTTCCGTTATTTCACAGATATTTTTTAAACTTTTAGGTTTGAAATCACAAAAAAATTTCAAAATCTTCCCGAAGGTAAAATGTATGTTGTACAAAGAGCTAAAACTTTATTAGCACAACTTACTAGTCACGTTCATACCCACCCCTCCTTAGGGTACATAACTAATATTATAATAATAACACGACATGTATCCAACACAAGATTTAAAAAACAACTTTTAATGATGGATCTTTTGCCTGCTGAAAATAACATGCATACCATCGAATAATTTTAATGTATTCCTGTGTTACTTTTTTTTACATTGGATTAAGAAAAACATTTTTTTTTAGATTACCTATTTATTTAAAATTATTGCGTATATTTACAAATGTATCTCGTAAATTTAATTTACTCTTGTATTATTTGTTTTATTTCAAACTGTAATAAGCATGTGTATTTTCCATTTTATTTTAAAATATATACAAAATAAATTAATTAAACATGACTTTGTAATCACCACTTTATGAATATATACATATCAATGTCAACATGTTATATAATATTATTAAACTCTATACTTATTTAATAAATTTGTACTTAATATATTGCGGCACTTTAAATTAATAAAATCTTCAAAATTAAGGAAAGAATTATCAACAATCACTTAAACTTAGCCCCGTGCTTGGTATACTCCATTAGTCCCGTGTATCCCCTCCTACACCCCCACCTTTTAGATTCTCGTCATACTTCTCTCCCTCTTGCACCTGTAATAAATATTTCATTTTAATTATTACTAATACTGTAAGTGAAAAATATTGTTACAATTTTTTTTTTACCTCTACCTAATAAAGACCAGTTGATATTACCCTAATGTTAGCTTCCAATATGCGAACATTCAACCTGTGTTATTCAATGTACGTACTCACGCATTGGAACTTACGCCGACAGTACTTAATTGTAATCGATCTTAAACAACCAAAAATTTATTTAATTATATAAATGCACCACATATTATTCATGAAAAACTATGCCATTTATATTCAATTGCGTAATTTTATTTAGGTTTGATTAATTCGCGAGGGGAGGCTGGGCCAACAATGGATGGATTGGTGGTGCAGGGACGTTTGGGGGCAACATGTCGAAACTACGGGTCATCGACCCGAATAAGACAAGGGGTGGTTATGACGATAGTTTATTAATTTCTGCGCATCGTATGAGTGAATGACATTAACCTTTATCACTGTATTTACATTTACGGGTTTAATATGGGAGTTAGATATTATCTGGTAGAGAAAAGTTTGTACAAATTGGTAAAAAGAAAAGAGCAAAACTCTACCAATTAAGTATGGTGTCCCCTAAAGAAGCGTATTTGAATCCAAACTATTTCTAATTTATAAAAATTATCTTATGAATCTTCCCATCAAATGAGACAATTAACTTTGCAGATGACACTTTTATTACTCTTCATGAATTGGATTGGAGAAACACCTTCAAAGCGGCAGAGCATGGCTTGGCTGTACTTCAAAACTGGTTAAAAATAAATACGCTTACATTAAATATGAGTAAAACTAAATATCTAACATTCTCAATGAACAAAAGAAATGAATATCAAAACAATTTTCCTCAATACACTTGCCCGCATATAACCAAGACTAAAAGTATTAAATATCTTAGGGTAATAATTAACAATAAACTCTAGGATTATCACATTAATGGAACCTCCAAAAAGTTAATAAAAATCATCATTTTTTTTATATATATTATGAAATATCTTGTCAACCAAGGATCTAACTAGAATATATTATACTTTATACCATTCTCATTTGGAATATCAAATTTTTGGATCGAGCTCACCACCATCAAATAACATAAAACAAATAATATTTCTATTTTTGCAACTCTTAATACATGGTGGAATTCCATTGTAATGATTAAATAAAAGACACTTTTTTAATTATATAATTGAAAATACACTTTGTATATACACTTTTTAACTATATTCCACTTTTATTTTTGACCGTGACCGGTTTCAGCCTGTGACGGTTGTCTTCAGACAGGTACAATTAATGCTAAAACTATGGTTTATATACAATTTTGGGTAATTAAATAAAAATCACAAATAATAAAACTCAGAAGTATAAATACGTTACCATAACGCTGATGATTATTTATTTATTTTATTTTAAATGCACATTATGTAATATAATTTTAAAATACAGGTCTAAAATCAATGTTCAATGGCCAGTTAAATAGGTACGTACGCATTAAAATATATTTTTATTTATAATATTTTGAAGAACCTAGAAAATAGCCCAATTTTACTGAAATCAAGCACAAAAACTCCATGAAATACTGAATTACTACGAAATTGAAAGGAATTGTGACGAATTTTGAAGAATTGTGAGGACTTGTCAGCGTAACGACTTTATCTACGGCTAAATAACCTATTCAAAGGACTAACAACTATCCATTTTACGTGTAGGGGACTGGGATACTTGGAATTACACTTTTCCGAACAAGTTTATTTTTTATTGCTGATGACCACTTAAGTACGAATTGGGCACTTCTTTTGAAATAGTTACCGACAGAATTGACATTTGGAAAGATTTTCTGATTTCTTATACACTATAGTCACCATAGTCCCTTCACAAATCTAATAATGCTTTTATTTTTTGCTTTGGGAGAACTTTTTTGGAAGCATCATAAACACAGTGACTTATTTCGGGGTGTATTATATCACATTGCGAGTATTGAAGTCGCATAAATAGCGTAAGTGGCTTATTTTTTGGGTAAAAACAGGAATTCCTAGAATATTCAAAAAAATAAGATAATTATCTATTCTACTATCATACAATGGTGAAGAAGCTTTACATAGCAGAAGATTTGATCCACGAAGTCTCGGTGGGAATACGACGTACTGAACCACTTAGCCACCACGCCCAGAAAATAAATAAACTTGCACGCATCAGCTTCCTTCAAATTCTCGATAATATTTGAATTTAAGTACACGTACTTCGAATAATTTCTATTGATCCTCTTCTTTCACTGGTTCCCTCGCCTTTCGGAGGTCGGTTACCATAGGGACGTTTTTCACCCTGCAAACAATAGCCAGCACTGGACTCATAATAATAATTGGATGATTTGTATAGCGCCGTTTTTGTGAAAAATCACCTCAAGGGCGCTGTACAAATATTTCTTAACTAATTATGTACAAACAGATACGGAAAAACATACTTACCTGGCAGGTCGCTTCAGATGAACACAGTTTTATTAGAAAAATTATTTATAGAGATGATAGTTTTACATGGTTATTTGTTGCTCCTTTTCTATTGATGTTACATTTATTAGAAGATTGGTGGCACAGGAAGAGTTGGTATTTATTGAGATACTTATAATTGATCATGTCAGTACTTATCTGATACTTTTGAGAATAATTAATTATATAGTTATGTATTGTATAAAATATCACAATTAGACTAGACATATACATATCTAGGACTAAAAATATATAATAAAATCCCCCCCCCCAACCCCCTCCCCCGAAATAAACATTAAAACCCGAAAAACGACATAAATCGGTCCAATAATAACAAAATGGTTAGTTGGCTTGGGTAAGGGGAAGTCTGAAAAATTATTAAATAATGTAACTTAAAATCACGCATACCTATACAAAATACACTTTCTATATAATAATAACAATGATTATTACCATTTTTTTTCTATAACAAAATAACGAATAATGATATCTGCACTGGAATTTCCCGCGATGAGGATTTCACTTAAAAAATATATAATTACTTTATATTAAATTGATGTGCTAAAAAAATTAAATAATTGTAAGGTGAGGTGTTTAAAATGCAGTTGAGTTGACTGGTTTCGGTTTTAGTCTGTATGTGGTGTAAACATATTTTCTATTTCAGATCTCTCTATGTAACGTATCCAGTGTTTTATTTGATGTTTAAATTTATTATGGTTGTTGTGATTTTTGGAGGATAATCGGATTTTGTTGTAAAGTTTAGTACCATAGTATAAGAAGTTTTTTTTGTCCAAATGTGTTTGTGGTTCCTTGTTCTAGGTGTTTTTGTTTCTCAGGTCTAGTGTTTTTTGTGTGATCGCTGTTATTTCTTGTTTTTTTTTTGTTGTTTATGAATGAAAAGTAGTATTGTTTTGGAGTATAATTGTTTTATTGACATACTGTTAGGTTTATTGAAGATTTCTTCAGTGCTAGTATTATTTTCATGATGGCTTTTTGTGTTCTAATGAGTAAATTAAGAATGAGGAAACTAAGGATGATGAAAAACAAAAAAATACAAAATATTGCACCACGCAGAACCGGATCACTTGGTTCCTTAGATCAGGAAATCTGCCTAGCTGGAAACTAATATCTACTTAACAATACATAATAGCATTGCACATATTTTAATTATTTTCAGTTGTTTAACTATTCTCAATTGTCATTAGTTCTTATACGTACATTCTATTGTGTTATATGTCATGTAATTTTTTTTACGTAATTTAATAAATAAAATAATTAAATATTCGGTTTACCGAAAGAGCTTACGTTAGAATAGTGTGAATATTTCAATTATTTCTCTGTTTGACTAATTAATATTATTAAGTATTAATATATAATTAATATATAAGTATTATACGAATTTGCTTAATGAAAACATGAATAAGCCACAACGAACATGGAAAACAATTAACTCCATTATATCAAATAGCTCCCGAAACCCAACAATAGCTTGTAAATTGCTAGTCATAAATGACGAAGAAGTAAAAGAACCAAAGGAGATTGCAACCGCTTTCAACACATATTTTCTCTCAGTTGGGGAGAGTCTCGCATCAGTCATAAAAACTTCAAAAACTGATTTAAATACCATCTACACGGCACCTCAAGCAAAACAATCTTTTAACATGATCAGGACAAATAAAACAGAAATCTTACGGATCATATCCAACCTCAAATCTAAAGCGGCAGCTGGTTCCGATGGTATAACCTCTCTCCTTCTCAAAAACTGCAAGGAGGAACTGGTGGATGACCTCGTATTCTTAATAAATCTCTCTCTGTCAAAAGGTATCTTTCCAGACAAACTAAAAGTTGCAAAAATTATTCCTATACATAAAGACGAATGTAAAAAAAATGTCCAAAATTATCGTCCAATCTCTATACTTCCAGCTATCTCCAAAATTTTTGAATGTGTCATCAAAGAAAGACTATTGAAATATCTCGAACAAAACAAAATTCTCACCTCAAAACAATACGGTTTCAGACGACGATCTAACACTAAATGTGCAGCTTTCGATTTCATATCAAATCTGCAGAAACATATTGACCATGGAGATTTTACAGCGGCAATATTTATTGATCTAAAGAAGGCGTTTGACACGGTGGACCATAACGTATTGATCGAAAAACTGAAACATTTGGGTATTGTTGGTACTCCTCTGGAACTTTTCAGATCTTACCTATCAAATCGCTTTTCGGCAGTAGAACTGGGTGGAGAAATGAGTGAATTGGGTGAAATAACATGTGGAGTGCCACAGGGATCAATTCTTGGACCGTTGCTATTTCTAATATATGTTAATGACATAACAAAGTGGGGCATTAAAGGAACTCTTCAACTTTATGCGGACGATACTGTAATTTTTTATAACAAAAAAAACCTAGCAGAACTCGAAATGGAAATGAATGCCGATGTTTCCCATCTCACAACCTGGTTGAGAATAAATAAACTGACCCTTAACGTAAAAAAAACGCATTATTTACTATTCGGCAACAAGAAAAATTCCAGCCTCGATATCAAAATTGGTGACAACTGCCTCGAAAAGAAAACGACAACAAAATATTTGGGCCTTATAGTAGATTCTCAACTCTCGTGGGATCTCCACATAAATCATGTAAAGGAGAAAATTACCCCCATAACTGGTGTGCTATATAGACTTCAAGGATTACTACCCATTCCGTTACTAACTGCAGTATATTACGCCATGGTACATTCACACATTTCCTATCTCTGCTGTATCTGGGGCTTTGCCTCGAAGAAATTGATTGCTGATCTGCAGGTGGTTCAAAACCGAGCCCTCAGAAATGTTTTTGGACTTCCATGGGACACTCATGTCAGGGACATCTACTCAGTTTCCGGTATCCTTCCAATCACGATCCTTCCTAAGTATGAAATCACCAGCACCATCCTACAAATTACTCAACAATCAACTCACACTAACGTCAAGCCACTTTACAATCAAGACATCCACAACCACAATACTCGAAATAACAATAAAATCCGCATTCCTCAAACACACACTACAAAATATGGAATAAAATCTTTAAACTACATTGCCTACACACTTTATAATTCGCTTCCAGATATGTACAAAACCATCCAGAAAAATAAAAAAATCCCAAAATGATGGTATAAAGGAATACTTTTTAAGGATATTTAAAAATGAAAATCAGTAAATCCATATTTGTATATTTTGTTGTTCCCTTATATGTTTTCTCTTGGGTGTTGTTCTATTTAACTTGGCCTTATAAAATTATTTCTGTCTGTATGTGAAACTTCTATTTTTGATATTTTGCTGTCAATGTAAAATTGTATGTACTATCTCCTACTTATGTATTGTAAATTCCTCCCGTCCTAAAATGAGTTTTGAAACTCATCGGGATTGCTTTAGCAAGAAATAAATATATAATAAAAAAATAAAAATAAAAAATCTTTCAGTGAAATTATACCACAAATTACTGGATATAATTTGTGATTTCTTGATAAATAAAATGTACCATAAATCATAACTATATAATTTTATAAGTATGAAGACAAGACTCCAACATTTCCCCAGTCTCTATGAATTACCTTTCCCTACACAAAAGAAAACAATTTGTTTGAAATACTAGCTCCCTTGAGAGGGTATATTTTTCTAGGGAATATTCTTTGTAAAGTTGTGTGAGAATAATCACATCGATAAAGGGAGCCCAAGCAAAACACGTGAAATCAAAATAGTAACATAAGATAACAGATTTGAAACAAACAAGTTTTACGCAAACACGGAAAGCAGAAAATAAATAAATGTACCTAAACTTAACTGGGTTAATAAATACTTTATTGAAACTTCGACGATAAATATTGACATGATGGGGTCATTGGGGTTCAGTAGAAACAGGTAACTTCGTTGATTGTCAAGTATTTTATTAGTTCACAATCTAAAATACATTCTTAACTGGTAGGTATTGTGGGTGTCACTTAATTACACGAACTGTTTTTACGGGTAATCTGCACACGGTCCAGTGGGGAGATTACCAGTCGTCTCGATGTTGGTGTTGAAAGCCTCAGAGAGCAGGTGGTACTTCCGGTAGGGGGAGGTTTTGGTGCTGGGCGGACACGCGTTTCGGCTTTCACTTGACGACCGGTTTCAGACGGTTCAAGAGGATGATCAGCAGGATGCCAGGGCGCTCGACTGCTGTCCGGTGGTGATTCCTGCGGTGGTGGATATGTGCCTTGATGGGATCACGGCGCTGGAGGGCAGGAGGCGAAGGGCACTCGACTGCACTCGAACGGTGGGCGTTGGGGTTCGGCGGTTCCTGCCGAGTTTTCTCGCAGCGTCTCAGGCTGGGGATGCAAGTGGCCTGCTTGCTTTGTAGGAGACGGGAGTCTCGACTACGACCACTGGCCGGACGGTCTCTACTGACTCGTCTCTGTCCACTACTGATTTTGCTTCGGCCAAAGTCCCCCTTTTTAATCCCATCCGAACTATTCTTCGGGTTCCTTCGCGAACTACGAACTGTGGCTCGGTGGCTTTTAATTAGTTCGCTGTTAATCCCTTTAACTGCCTTTTTCTGGCGACTGCGAAATTCCCGGGATTTAAAGCCGGGCGTTTGTAAATTACCCTCAGGTAGACGGACCTCGGGTACCGTATTAGGGATTAGCATAAATCGGTGTTTCCCGCACTTATGGCTTGTATCAATCCACCCCGGTTTCTTGCGGTGAAACAGCGCTGCTTTTAATTTCCACCCCGGCTTCTTGATGTCTTTATAGAGTTCCTCGCTGGAACTTGGTGTTGTGTACTGTCGTATTTCCAATTTCTCTGATTTGCAGGATTCGATCGGCAATATCTCCGTCTGCTGTTTGTCGCTGGTTTCCATTATGATGCTGCTAGGTATTATTGTTTGCGGTACATCAGCCATTTTCACTTCTGCCGAGTGTACTATTTGGTATACCTCGGTAGGTCTCACTTCCATAGGGGACGCATCTTCTGCGTACTTGTTTTCAATGACGTCATGGGCCGGCGTCGCTACAGGCGAAGTTGATTGAGGCTCTATTTCTGATAATTCACTTTGGATAGGTGAATCTAACTCCGGTGAAGCGCCAACATTAGGAAATATGGCAGATTCCTCGTTATTGGCTGTCTCCGCCGCCGTGTTTATCTCCAGTTGACAAGGCGGTGAGGCAGTTTCTTCTTCTTCGATGATTTGTGGTGTTGCCTCTGCGGTATGCAGAAATTTTTCTAACGGAAAATTGCACCACCAATTAACTATCTCCCGGAACCTTTCCCAATCAAGTGGTCCTTTGCTTTCGATTATTTGACCCCACGCCATAGAAAATGCTAAATTCACGCCACGAAATTGACTTATCGCTATGTCACACTTCTCGCCTTCTGGAACTTTCCATGTTTCGAAATATATCTCACACTTATTTGAAAATATTTTCCAATCGTCAATATCTTGTCTCGCGAATTCCGCTGTTAGTGGTGGTCTGATATCTTCGCTTAATGAGGGCGCCACAAGGTTTTCAGCCGAACCTTGAAACGGCCTGTAATTATAATCGTTCAGGCGTGATGGTGAGTTCGCTTCTTCGTATCGGGGTTCCTCGTAATAGCACGAGCGATGATCGTCCCTCTCAGATGATTCTCGATTATCTCCATCATCACACTCGCGATAATACGGTCGCTCTCTAGAAGGAGATCTATAGTGCTCCTTCTCTCTTGATGAACAATCCTCGCGTCCATATTGTGGTTCATCGTAATAGCGCGAGCGATGATCGTTCCTGTCAAATGGTTCTCGATAATCTCCATCTTCATACTCGCGATAATATGATCTCTCTCTTGAAGGAGATCTATAATGCTCCTTCTCTCTTGATGAACAATCCTCGCGTCCATATCGTGGTTCATCGCAATAGCGCGAGTGATGATCATCCCTCTCAGATGATTCTCGATAATCTCCATCCTCATACTCGCGATAATATGATCTCTCTCTTGAAGGAGATCTATGATGCTCCTTCTCTCTTGATGAATAATCCTCGCGTCCATATCGTGGTTCATCGTAATAGCGCGAGCGATGATCGTCCTTCTCAGATGATTCTCGATAATCTCCATCCTCATAATCGCGATAATGTGAACGCACTATTGAAGGAGATCCATAATATTCTTTCTTTCTTGAAGTATCATTCCCGCGTCTGTATCGTGGCTCATCGTACTCACGATGATATGATCGCTCTCTTGAAGGGGATCCATAATAGTCCTTCTCTCCCGACGTATAATCTCCGCGTGCTGGCGACCTCCATTTATCATCATCCCTGCTGGAGCGTTGGCTTATGCTTGACGGTGAGCGGCGGCGTGAACTATGACTAGACCTGACATGCGGTTTAGCATCGTTATTCTTGTTGGAGAAATAACTCTGCCAGAGATGGCTGAATTTAGTTCTCGGCGGAGACCAAGCATCGAAATATCGGTCTATTTTTCTTCTGGGCGAGACGCGCTTAGGCGACGTGTAATGTTTTCTTGCTCTAGAACGCTGGTTTTTGGGGGCGACATGGTCCGTATGTCGGCTGCTTTGTTTACCTGAGGCCGAGGGTTTGTTTCGGCTCTTGTAAACGGTACGGCTAGAGTCACTTTCACTTTTACGCGGCATTTTTATGATCACTGAAATTTAAATTTTGAGTCTGAAATTACACTGCACTTTTGAATTTACTGAACCCGATCTCAGGGTGTGGGTACGAATTCAAATCTGTCCCATAGGGCAGTTTTTTCAAACACGAAATGAATCCACGTTGGCGCCAATTGACATGATGGGGTCATTGGGGTTCAGTAGAAACAGGTAACTTCGTCGAGTGCCAAGTATTTTATTAGTTCACAATGTAAAATATATTCTTAACTGGTAGGTATTGTGGGTGTCACTTAATTACACGAACTGTTTTTACGGGTAATCTGCACACGGTCCAGTGGGGAGATTACCAGTCGTCTCGATGTTCAGGTGGTACTTCCGGTAGGGGGAGGTTTTGGGGCTGGGCGGACACGCGTTTCGGCTTTCACTTGACGACCGGTTTCAGACGGTTCAAGAGGATGATCAGCAGGATGCCAGCGGCGCTCGACTGCTGTCCGGTGGTGATTCCTGCGGTGGTGGATATGTGCCTTGAGGGGATCACGGCGTTGGAGGGCAGGAGGCGAAGGGCACTCGACTGCACTCGAACGGTGGGCGTTGGGGGTTGGCGGTTCCTGCCGAGTTTTCCCGCAGCGTCTCAGGCTGGGGATGCAAGTGGCCTGCTTGCTTTGTAGGAGACGGGAGTCTCGACTACGACCACTGGCCGGACGATCTCTACTGACTCGTCTCTGTCCACTACTGACTTTGCTTCGGCCAAAGTCCCCCTTTTTAATCCCATCCGAACTATTCTTCGGGTTCCTTCGCGAACTACGAACTGTGGCTCGGTTGCTTTTAATTAGTTCGCTGTTAATCCCTTTAACTGCCTTTTTCTGGCGACTGCGAAATTCCCGGGATTTAAAGCCGGGCGTTTGTAAATTACCCTCAGGTAGACGGACCTCGGGTACCGTATTAGGGATTAGCATAAATCGGTGTTTCCCGCACTTATGGCTTGTATCAACAATTATGCCTGAGCTTTACAAAATAAAATAAAACACGTATTGTGGTGATGTTTTTTTTTTGGCATAAATCGATACATGCGGCCGGTGTTAAGCGGGAATTTTAGCATTT
>JAHDVE020011654.1:0-20082 GCA_022606495.2 Halesus radiatus
GTGGAAAAACCCATTTCCGCCAACGCGGGCCACTAAAGGCGCTAGTGTTGCATGTTGCCATCTCAATGTATGGGAAATGTTACATTTCTACGATATTTGGTTCCACTTCTGGCCACCTGCAAAGACATCATTGTCAAGCTATACGATTGATATAACAAAGTGAGTGTTTTTAGTGTTCGTTCGATTTGAAGTTCAGGTAAAATAAGAATTTAAATGAATTGCGAATAAACGAACGATTAGCTTTTGTTGAACGTTGACAGACATTTTAGATTTTGTAGTCAGTTTGTAGGAACATACGGAAGTCCGTAGATTGTGTAGTTTTCGACACTGAATAACAATGCTTAAGAGGAACGGCTGCGCGGCCTGTTTCATACAAAACTTAATTTTGGATTTGAGGCCAAAATACTAACCCAAATCTAATAATATTTATTTACATCAAAGGGTGTGGCAAATATCTAGTATGGATTAGAAGTACTTTTTTTTAACTATAAAGGCCATTAGAGAAATCGATTTTTTCACGATTTCAGAGGCAATTTTAGCAATTGTTTTAGGGGCTAATGGTGATTTAAAAAAAAAATGTTTTGTCCTATCTGCTATGAAAATTTAATGAAATATTAAATTTAAAATTTAAAAAGAAGTGTCAAAATAAGCAACATTATGGACTTAAATTTAGATTTAAAACGTCACATTTCCGTTGGGACACAAATTTGCGGTACATAATTTAAAATGTCAACATGAAAAATGTTATTTTTTTATTCTATTTTGTATAATCATATTTACATAGAAAACGTGACAATTTAAAAAAAATATTACCATGAACCCAAAAATAATTCTCTAAGTTGCCCCTAAAATCATTTTTTTAATGGCCTATATTTCATCATTTGAAACAAAAATAAATAAAACACATCAAATCCGTATTGGATATTTACTATACCTTTAAGTGAAAAAAGATCATTCAGTTTTAATGGGTATTTTTGCCTAAATGCAAAATTAAGTTTTTTATGAAACGGGGCGCGCAGCCGTCCCTCTCAAATAAACTTGAACCAACATTGTAGAGCGATATTGTACGGTTACTCGAAAAGTAAAAATTAGTAATAACTGTTCTGTTTCTTACCTGCAAAGAAGAAAAAAACATATTGTTCGTAATGAGTCAAGTGAAACCTTCATATTTATACTCATCGAATTTGACCTACGCACCTACCGACAGTTTCTAAATTAGGTAAATATTGATAATACTAATCTAACGTCTGAAAATAATTTACATATGGTAAGAAATTTTTTATTTGTGTTTGATTCAAACTGTAGTTCGAAAATGGCTTCGAACGCCGAAACAGCTGTCACGATAAATCATAACGCTAACTAGCAGAACTTAATAATAACACTTTATTAAAAAGTAGCTGATGTGTACCCGGCTTTGCTCGGGTTATGAATGGTTTCGAGTAAAGTTTTGAGGTTAAACTACCCTAACCCTGCCCACACTCTCACAGCTTCCCCTACCCCTCTACCCCTTTCACTGGATCATTCATTCAATATCCTCATCTGCCTTCGCATCTCTCGTAAACATAATTTCCAAATAAACAAACTCATCCACTTGCTTCGGGTTTAGTATTATTAAATTGTCTATAAATGGCGGCCTCCGTGGTCGAGGGGTAGGTCTCTTGACTACCAATCCGAAGGTCGCGGGTTCAAATCCCAGCGTGCGCAAGTAAATTTTATTTAATTAATGTGTGTTGTTTCAAAATTAATTCATTTAAAATAATATATGGTATATTTACGCACGTTCCAGAGTGGAAGATACTCTCGAAGGTCAAGTTGCAGTATACCACATTATTACTGTTAAAAAACTACATTTTACTGTTTTTAATTTGACCCCCTAACCCATTCCAGCGCTGAGACAATGCGCACTAATAAATAAAGCATACATTATATATCTTCATATGAAGCGATAACTTCGTGATGTGACATTATGAACACTTAAGATGTCTAAATAAAAATGGGTTTTCCGAATTTGCCAACCATCTCTTAGAAACAGACCAATTCAGTAAAAATACAGGCACTAGTTTACTACATAAAAATGGAACTGGCATTCTACAAGATAACTTAGCGTTAGAAATAAGGACAGCCAAAAACACTAATAGTAGACTCATAAATAATCAAATAAATTTAAATAAAAGTCCAATCCATAAATTATTCCCATTAAACAAAGTACACACCCTTCCCGGTCAGCATGTACCTGCTGATCTCCTACCCTTGACCCTCCACTCGCCTGTTTTTATCAATCTACAACACATGTGTATCTTAGTTCATGGTTTAGTTGTATACTGCCCTGAAGAAGCTACGGTAATAGCGAAACCCGGTCGGCAAAAGTATAAATAAAAGTGAAATAAACAAAGTTATTGTTTTATTTTTTAAAATGCATTATATACTCAAAATGTATATATGGTATTAGATAATTATATTCAAGATTATTTTTAATGCTGATATACGAGTACAATAATGTTTCATGATTTTGTATCGAGGTGTTCAATTGGGATTTTCCAATGGGTAGGACGCATGGATAGCAGTCAAATGAATCAAGTTCGAATCTCATAGCGGGTGCAGGAAATCTCCAATTTCAGAACAAATAATGCTCAGTAAAAGATCAGTAGTATCCGTAAATTTGAGATTTCATGAATTAGGTTATTATAAATCATTAAATGTACATGTCTTAATTTTATGCCAGTCCCTTGGTTTAAAAAATTCCTGATCCTCTCTCACAGGCCCGCGTACAAAATCGTTAGTCTTGTCACAGCAGCGGTCCCAGTGGAATTAAATCAACTGCGAGTAAAATAACATAATCTTACACGACCACTTCATTAGGGACATGGTTATTCTCATTCGGCCCAATTTATGAAACGAGATAAGCCACCACTTTATCTTCCCTGATTAAATTGCATGGAGTTTCATTTCAACTTGTATTTTTAATGGTATTCGTGGGCGCTTTGCTTTACTGATTAAACATTGAGCATCGTGAAAACCGTGAAAACACATACTCGTATTTCCCTCATATCAGTGAGTTAGAAGTTATCGTGTTTCGATACGATTGCGTGAAAATCAAAAATGAATTACCTTTCTCCGGCGGCACGGAAATATCATAATTATTCCAATATATAATAACGTATTTGTGGCAAGTTCCAGAGTGGAAGGTATTCTTAATATCGCCCTAGTAAAACACCACCATTCAGAATTGAAAAATTTTTTAAATTAGCTTTAGCCGTGTTTAGTGGCTAGATCTGAATAGCCAGGTACTTCCGCACTTTCCTCTTACCCATATCCTTCCCCTCCATACTACCTTCAGCCTGACAAAATACCTCAATTGAGGATGGCATAGTGTCACTGGCTCCAGATGGTTTGGAGTAGTTAGGACTTTTGTGCGGTATTCAAATATTTAAAAAAATCTGATAATATTTTAATTCTTCCTATTACCATCAATGTAAACGTAAAGGGTTGTTTGTGCAATGATGGAAGACTTAGCTAACAGAGGTTTAGAACCCATGTCACGTAGGTGGAAACCCGATAAATTTGTCCAGTCAGCTACTAACTTATCCCTTCGTAGAACAGCATCCTTTTAGACGAGGAAAGCATACCCCTGCGTACTATACAATATAAATGTCCTGTACGCGGGCAGCTTAATATTAAAAAGCTTCTATATTAAAGAGCCCCACGTGTATCAGAAGTCATACATATTTTTGATGAACATAAAATTGTTAAAGAAAAAACATACCCGAAGAAAAAATGAAGTGTTTCTTTCTTGCTTAAATTCTAGCTCTCAGTTCTGTGTCTATCATTTGACCTTGTTTCAAAGTCGTGTCTTGTCTCCCTTCTAGAATCTTTCATGAAACTTGATACTGTGAGCGTATTCTCTCATCGGGGAGAAATGAAACCCCTCCCCAGACAGCGGAACAATCCCGCCCTAAATGTTCTTTGCTATCTTTCTACGTCTTAACCAAAAGGCGGATCATATAGCTCAAGAAAGACGAATAGTGATTATTTGATTTGATCCCTTTAGAGGCACCCTTAACAATTATTTGATGGCTAACGGTATTTGAAAAAAAAATTACCCCATCTGCTTTGGAAATATAATGAAATATAAAAAATAAAAAAATTAAATTAAAATAAGCATTATGGTGGACTTTAAATTAAATTAAAAGCGGCTAATTTACTTTGCAACACAAATTTGTCGTATACAATTTAAAATATCGATCCGAAAAAACTTTTTTTTTAAATTTTTTGTTTTTTTTTTTATTTTATTTATGTAATGATATTTACATAGGAAATGTGATAAAAAAAATTAAATACGATAAACCTTGTTATACGTACTTGATATTTACTAAACCTTTATTTAAAAACAATAACTCAAAACAAGCAGCGCAGCCGTTCCTCTTAAAATGTTTAAATAACAATAATTTTTCAGAGTTTGCCAATCACATAATTTCAACTGATCATATATATATATATATATTAGCCGCTTTTAATTTAATTTAAAGTCCACCAAAATGCCTATTTAAATTTTTTTTTTTTTAATTTTTTATTTTATATTTCATTATATTTCCAAAGCAGATGGGGTAAAATTTTTTTTTCAAATCACCGTTATGCCCTACATTTCATAATGTAAAACAAAAATAAAAAAAAATTACTTCTAATCCGTACTAGATATTTACTATATCTTTTGATGAAAAGAAAGATCATTAGGTGTAGGTGAGTATTTTGACTTCAAATCCAAAATTAAGTTTTGTATGAAATGACAAAGCATTCCTGGGGCGCTATTCCCGTTCTTTTTATGAAGATTCCTTAACTTTTTCCTTAGGGTTAAACCCTTCTTTCTTAACTGCGGTTCCGATTATCTCCGATAACATCTGTCAGTTAAATTTAGCGAGCGACATTCATCAAAAATGTCAATATTTGCGATGTTTTAACAAGAGAAAAACTCAATATTTCCTACGTTTTAACAAGAGTAAAACTCAATATTAAGTATTTTACCAATTACGTTATTATTTACTTTAAACATAATTAGCTAGTAAATATTATTAAACATTATATAGATGTTGACATCTTTGACAATTCACGTCAAGCACAAATTCAAATGTCACTTTTAGAACTAGATACAAAAAGGTCATTACTATCTAATAAGGTAAGTACCTTTTTATAAAACGTGATTATTCGTTAAAAGGCTTACGTATGGTATTTAAAAATAAAATAAAAATCAATTATAACATAATTTAATTGTTTTTAAAAGTTTCAGTTCAAAATCTCACGTCACTTGAAGATATTTCATCAATTTGTGTTTTCAAATAATCTCTTGACAATCTATTTTTGATCTTTTTTTATGTCTCACCGGAATTCCGCATTTAATCAAGAAGTCTTTAACCCTAAGGAAAAACGTAAGGAATCTTCCTTAAAAAGAACGGGAATAGCGCCCCTGGAAAAGATCACAACACTCCTGTATTAGTTCTACTTTAAGCCATGTTATTTAGCAACATAATTTAATTCTCACTGTTCTATATACGAATTAGCTAGGTACCCACCTTCATTTAGCCACCTGTATTATTTCTTGTGTTTTAACGCTCTATTTTTTTATTCAAATTTGATGAAGACACTTACGAAAGTAGTTTTATTAGATTTTCTTCAATGAACTTGCTTGCATCCATAGCATCCCCGTTCCCATCTCATCTTCCGTTATTTTTGTCTTACCCTTTCTTGAAATATTATTTTATGTGCATGTTTACCTATTACTCAAAACTAGTGATTACAATTTAATTACTATTTTACACTTGAGAACTCTTTTGGCTTTCCATACGGTAATGACTATTTTCCTAATTTATGTACATCTTATGAAAAAGCTGTTGTTTCTGATCAAATTAATTACAACTTATTAAAACATTAAGCTTCATTCTTGTGTTTTACCCAAGATAATTTAATAAATATCAATAATATAAAAAACGTTTTCGTAAAGTAAAAGTAGGTTCGGAAAATAATGTAAATACTTTAACATGGTTTTCAATTAAAATGGAAAATCTTTTTCTTTTCGTTTGTCTCAATGTTTCGAAATAAAGGAATATTTTTTGCAAATTTCTGTGAAAAAGCTACAAATTTCAAGGGTTTTGTTTTCCACAGTCTAATTTCTGAATAATAATTAGTAACTGACTTCGCCTAAGATGTTGTTAGATAATTAAAATGGGTAAAAAAATAATTAATATTATTATTACGTTATCCACTTAAAACCTCCCTTTCATAAAGCAAGGATCTTTATATAGTTTGTGAGTTATGTATCTAAAAAATTGTAATAAATTAATTTCAGTATTGTCACATAGTTTGACCTGGATTGACGTGTGTTTTGGTGACCGCTGTATCGCACGGTAACCCAAGTTTCCTAACATATAATGGACGTGCTAACTCTGATCGAAAATGTAAAAAGTGACATAAAGAACATTACTACAGTAAAGAACTCAAAAGTAAGAAATAGTCTTGAATTGGCAATCAATTTACTAGAGGAAACATGGAAAACGGAGAGAAACAATTTTCAAACAATAATTATTGAACTCCAAAAAAAAAATTATCACTA
The DNA here is from genome assembly GCA_022606495.2 of Halesus radiatus. Classification (NCBI taxonomy): domain Eukaryota; kingdom Metazoa; phylum Arthropoda; class Insecta; order Trichoptera; family Limnephilidae; genus Halesus; species Halesus radiatus. The sequence continues at coordinate 6,602 of JAHDVE020011654.1, forward strand.
AGCTTGAAACAAAAAATTAACCAAAAACATGGGCTATGATTCTGGAAGAGAGAACTGTACAAATTGAAGAACGGAAATTTGCTGTCGTGATAACTGCTGAAGGCAAGGTAACATCAGAAGACATAAAGAACATCATTACTAAAACAATCAAAGCACTTACCCTAGGCATTGGTATAAACGGAATTAAAAAAGCATCAAACAATAAAATAATTATGACCTGCTCGAACAAAGAAGATGCTCAAAAGTTGAAAATGGAAATAAATAAAAATAAAAGCGGAATATCTGCAACAGAATTTAAAAAAAAAAGACCGTACATGATCATTAAAGGTGTAAGAGGGAGTATAATGAAGATGATTTTCTTAACGACCTTATTTTGCAAAATAACGAATCAAACGATTCCCCAAAAGATTCTATAAAAGTTACTAAAATTCTTAAAAATAGAAAAATTGACCAACTAAGAAATGTCATAATCTAAACAACGGGTCTCATCCGAAAGATGCTACTCGGAAAACAAAGGATCAATATAGGATTTGTCTGAGCTCATATTGAAGATTGCAATCCATTGATGCAATGTTACCACTGTCTTGGATTCGGACATACATCCCTAAAATGTCTGATAAGCCGAGATGCATTGTGCAAAAAATCACAAATTTAGCGAAAGCGAAAAAAACAGAGAATCGGTTAAATGCTACAACTGCGAAAAAAACAATATATTATTTGGGAGCAAAAATAACACCGAACATAGTGCAAACAGCGAAAAATGTAACTACCGAAAAAGAATGTCCATCATAGCACAACAAAAAATCGACTATGCTGGATGACTTTTTAACCGAGAAAATTGATAAGCTAACGGATTTTCCACATTATATTTGCGAAGATTCAAAACAATCTAATAAGTTAATAAATAAATTCCCAACCGCTTTCGTTGTTCTACATCAAAATATTCAAAGTTTGCAAAAAAACTTCGATGAATTTGTGCTAACATTAAATCTCCTTAAAACACTACCGGACCTCATTGTGTTAACAGAAGCGAATTAGAATATAAATAAATCTGCCGCACTGTATGATATACCTAACTACACATACTACTCGTTACAATCACAGAAATTTCAATGCAACTAGCAAACTGTTTAAAACTACGTGTAGAAGTCAATAAAACTATTTACCATTTTATCGCCGTCTACCGCACGCATGGATCTGATCCTAAAAAATTCATAATAGAAATGGAACAATTATTACTGAATTTAAAAGATACTTGTAATATTGTCATTGGCGACATCAATATAAATATTGGAGACGGAGTATATAGCAGAGCGAAAGAAGACTATGTAAATGTAATGACGATACTAAATTATAAATCGTATATAAATAATGCTACACGAAATGTCTTCGGACAAACCCCTTCCTGCATTGATCATATATGGAGCAACTCAAATAACACTGAAAAAAAACATTTTAATATTATGGAAAACCAGTATTACTGATCACTACACCTGTATATTCATTCGCCCATAACATAGTTTAAAAGAAATACCAACTCTAATTGAATTGGCAGTAAAAAATATGAATAAAATAAATTAAATCTGGATATTTTAAAAACAAAACTTAAAATGGAAACTTGGGCGACAATATTTGAATCATAAAATCTTTACACATGCGCAGTAAATTTTGAAACAACTCTCCAAAATCATGTAAATTTATCTACAATAGTAAGTGCTTCTCAACCAAAATCTAAACACAAATTTAAAGCCACAGATAACCCATGGATTAGTAATATCAATCAGAAATAAAGAAAAATACTATCACCAATTTAAAAAATTCCCGAATGATAAAAAAATCGTTACTTTTTATAAGAAATACCGAAATAAAGTTGCGCTTTTAATTAGACTGACAAAAGAAAAGTATTTTCCTGATAAAATAAAAGATGCTGGTCAAGAAAGCAAAATTTCTGGAAAATCATCAATACAATAACAAACAAAACAAAAATTACCAAAAGAAATTTTCTATCAGGGAATCACTTATAAAACCGAAAAAAATCGACATTTTTGTGGAAATGCATTTAATGATTATTTTGCAAATATCGGTACCAATCTTGCTCAAAATATTATTTTAAACAAAAATCAAACAAACCGACCAGAACAAAATAAAAATTTTGATGATGGTTTTCAGACCTTTTCTTCAGTAACTGATAAAGATGTGGAAAACGCTATTATAAGTTTAAGGGGATCAGTAAGCCCTGGGTGCGACAACATTACTGTGACAACATTAAAAGCAGTCCGGGAGCTAATCAGCAAACCAATTGCTCATATAATAAACATAAGTCTAAAGAAGGGAATATTCCCGAACATCTACAAGAAAACTATCTTCACCCCGGTTTTTAAATCTGGTGACGAAGAAAATATTTCGAACTATCGTCCCATAGACCTCACATCAAACATAGCTAAGATTTATGAAAAAATTGTAAAGAAACAACTCAACAACTACATAAAAGAGAAGGAGATAATGAGTCCAAACCAATTCGGTTTCAGAGACAATCTCAGCACTCGGGATGCGATTGCTAAATTAACCTTAACAATAATGCAAAATTTAGATAATAGAGAAAAGTGTTTTGGTATCTTCATAGACCTCTGCAAGGCTTTCGACAGCATATCACATTCCAAACTCATTGAAAAACTAAAGCAAATTGGGATAGACGGAATAGTGCTATCATGATTCCAAAGCTATCTAAAAGAAATATTTCAATATGTCAAAATTAATGTTAAGTGAACCCAAAACCGCATCTTTCGGTATACCACAAGGTACTGTCATCGGTCCAATCATTTTTATTATATATATAAATAAAATGTTCAACCTCCCCATAGTTGGAGACATCATATCTTATGCAGACGACACTGGGGTGATCACAAAAGGAAAATCATGGAAGGAAACAATGAGAATAGCAATTACAAATCTTAATATACTCAAAACATGGTTCGACCAAAATTGTCTGTCACTGAATACTGACAAAACATACTTCGTCCCATTCTCTTTAAAATAAAATAAAAAAACTTGAAAACAATATTTGTATCAAAATCCATTAATTACAGTGTGCATATAAAAAAGAATGCGACGATGCTAAATGTTTACCCATCAACGGCAAAAATAGCATAAAGTATCTGGGTGATTTAGTAGACAGTCAACTAAAACGGAAAGAACAAGTACAAAATACGGTAACCAGAGTAAGAAAACTTATTTACATGTTCATTAGATTGAGAAACATCATATCATCCAATATTATGATAACAGTACATTATTCCCTTAGGCAAACCATTTTACAATATGGTATAATCGGTCGGGGGAACCTTTAAAACTATCCTCTTACCTGTTGAAAAAATACAGAGATTGATTTTGAAAGTCATCCTACGAAAACCATCGATATTTCCTACTACACAGCTGTTTAACTCTTTTAGAGTCCCCAGTTTAAATAAAATCTTCAAAAAGAACACATTGTCACAAATTCACAAAGACCATTTTAATTCACAAACTTCCACAAAAATAAGTAAGCGATCAAGATCACGTGGAAACTTAGAAATCCCTAAATTTATAACTAGTGCTTCTTAACTCCATTACGCCTATAAAGGTATAAATTTTTTTAATGCCCTCCCGTATAAATCAAAACAGAAAAAATTATAATTCTTTCAAATCACAAATCAAAAAAAAAAATTCGATAATTCCAACAGTAATTACAAGTTTTAATTTCTTTTTAATATTTATAAGACTCTTAATTGTAAATAATGTATGTAAATTTAAAAAAAAAAAACTAACTAACCATCACGCCGTTTCCCCGCAGGGGTAGGCAGAGAGGACGGACCGCCAAACAACTCGATCTTGGCATACACTTCTTGCTTCATTCACATTCATACATCGTCTCATACATTCTCTTCTATTATTCCGACTTCTAACTTGGCCCGACTCAAGTATTTGATTCACTTGATCATGCCATGTCTTCCTCGGACGTCCTCAAATAAAACAAAAAAAAGGCAACATATCCTCTAGAAAAACTCGATCACGTCTTTCGAAATATGAATGTACTGTGTTTATATCTTGTATGCGCCTTATTGTTGCATTTCTAGTATCGCGTACTTTTAGTCTTTCACAAACATTATGTATCATTCTTGATGTACTTTTATTTTCTATTAATTTAATTTGCTCACTACTGTCGCTAGTTGGCTGTACTATTCTTGATGTACTTTTATTTTCTATTAATTTAATTTGCTCACTACTGTCGCTAGTTGGCGGAGCTCCGCAACTCAAACAAGAGAAATCTTTCTCTATTGAGTTGGGCATTTTTTTGTAAAATAAATGTATACTTTTTTGTAATTAGCTATTATATATGTACTATTAAATATTCTATATGTATTTATATTAAATAAAAAAAAATATATGTATTAATATCAAAGTTCTCAAATGTACCTTGAATTACCATTTTTTACGCGTGACTATGTTATTTTGGCTGGCATTGTCAATCATATTTTATTTTTACCATAATATTTATAAATGTAAGGTAAAGTAAAAAATGTTTTTACATGTTTTTTTAATGTTTTTTAGGACGGTGGAACTGCATACACAGCACGAGCGACAGTGGACATTCTGAAGCAAGCGTTTCCCGACCGCATAATCGCTCGTTTTGTCAATTTGCACTGGTCCGCAAGATCGCCGATTTTACCATTCCACAATTTTTTCTCTGGGGTTTTTTGAAGTTTCGCGCCTATATGAACAAGCCACAGACCTTGGGGGCCCTAAAGGAGAACATATCACAAGAAAGAGTTTCGAGAAAGGTCATGGAAAACGTCATAAACACGATGAACAAATAGAAACGATTCCTTTTTTATTCACAAAGTTACTTGCCTTACTTGTATTTCAATTCGAGTATTACTTACTTAGAGATATTTCATAAAGACAAATGACTTAAAGTTTTCTGGGAATAATTACTACCTTAAAGACATTTGGAAGAATATATAGGCGTTGAGCATACAGTCAGTGCTTCACGAGGAGCAGAAAAGACAATATATTACATAAAGAAACATATATTATTTAATCTAATTTACGAGATAGAGAATGTGGTGGTAGACAGGATAGTGAAGATTAAAATAACGAAGATGGTGGCGTTTCCCGCCTTTTCAAAATGGCGCACACGTTTGTTTCAATACGAGTAAATCGCTCCTAGGGGAAGTGTTGGTAACCTTTTTATATACGCTGAAACTACAAACAAGAGAATTGGTTTATTTTACATGTTCCTCAAGATTTTACATGAAATTTGTTATTCAGGGGGGGCTATATGCCAAATATGTTGAACATCCAAATATTTTCTTTGAACCTTTTCAAACATATATTAAATTCATTGGTAAGATTTGTATAATTTTTTAAAAAGAATCCAAATATTTTGTGCGAAACATTAGTTTTTTTTTTATGAGAACGTTCGGCCTGTAAAGATGAAAGTAAAATAATTTGTGAAGAAACTCCTGGAAATCTACAATGAGAAAGTTTTAAAGATATAAATAAATTAATAAACATAAATCCATCTTAGAAGGAAACAAGTTTTTTTGCAAATAGATTCACAAAATTAAGACTTAAAAAGATGTTCAGTGATAATATAATGGTAAGTATTTAATTAAATTTTGGCTATATTCTGGTCAGTGGATTAGTTGGCATCGCGTTTGGGTCTCACCCAGGTGTCGTGAGTTCAATTCCTCGGCTGGCTAAGTCCTCCATTATGACACAAGCAACATCTTCCGCTTACTGTGATGGTAGTAGGAGATTTTCAAATATTGTCAGATTATTCGTAACCAGGGAATATTTGTCTTTCTTTTAAAATATAAATTAATAAATAAAAATTTTAAAAAAGGATTTTAACTTTGTTTACTGCCTTTTAACGTTTTATTAAGAGAACTTTTTTTAGTAAATTGACGCTAATTTAAAAGAAAAAAAATGTAAAGAAACTATACCTGTTAAAAAATTGGGTAGAAATTCAATTTTCGCTAAAAAATACACCTATTAAGTTATTATAACGAGTGTTATTCGGGATATTGGATATTTTTGTATTACGAGTAATACCTAGTCATCTGTTTATGAATAGGTACGCTGTCAAAGTGAGTTTTCTCCAATATGTATTTTTTAAGTCTTCATAGTCAAATAAAGTATGATTGTCGTTTCTCCAGCTGCTCGAAATTTGACGACACATTACTCAAATCTAGGGATAATAGAAACAAACTTTTTCATAAGAAAATACAATCTCCACGAACCAAATTACGGTCATTCTCCTTGAATGAGAAGATCGCCAAAACGTGACTTCTGTAATCTAGGGAAAGGAGAAACCAAATTGAAAGCTTGACCTTTGTTATGACTCTAAAACTCTCAGATCAGGACCGGAAAAATAATTTAATTCGTAGGGAATATTCATGGAAACTTATTACTTATTTTCAGTGTTTTTCCCTTTTCGTACTTCCGTTACTTAGTTGAGGTACTTGTATCTTCAGATAGACACAGAATACTTATTTGAAAATATTTGCAGAAGTGCAAGCCTTCGCTCAATTCATACTTGTGCTAAGTAAACTGAATTGTTGCGGAAGTAATGTTACTGTATCTCTCGGAATGTGTTTACATACTGTCAATAATTATTACACAAAACTATGACTTTTGTATAAGAGAGCATTGTTATTAAGAGGAACGGCTGCGCTGCCTGTTTCATACAAAACTTAATTTTGAATTTGAGGACAAAATACCCATCCGAACTGGATGATATATTTTTTTAAGTTTTAGTAAATATCTAATACGGGCGAGAAGTATTTTAAGTATTTTTGTTTTAAATTATATTTTTATAAACAATAATTATTAGCCTGAAACACTCATCCAAATTGCCGGCGACATTTATCTTTGCTCGGAAGGTTTTTTCAATTTGGATGAGTGTTTCAGGCTAATAATTATTGTTTATAAAAATAATTGTTACCCTTTGCGCTATGCACAAAAATCTTGTCTTAAAAACATTAGTTTATCAATTAATTAAATTATATGTCTCATGAAAAAAAAAATATTTTCCTAATTTTAGAGGCAATTAAGAAAATTGTTTCCGGATTTAAGTTTAAAAGATTTATTTTTTTAAAAATTATCATATTTGCTATGTAAATATGATTACGTAAATAAAAATATAAAAACAAAACCTTTTTCGGGTCGATATTTTAAATTATATACGGCAAATTTGTGTTCCAACGTAAATTGGTCGATTTTAATTTGTCAAGTCCACCATAATGCTTATTTTGATATTAGTTTAAATATTTTTTTATTTTATATTTTCAAAGTAGACGCGATAAAACTTTTTTTAAATCACCGCTAGCCCCCAAATAATTGTTAAAGATGCCACTAAAATCGTTAAAAATCAATTCCACCAATGGCCTATATTTCATAATGTAAAACAGAAATAAATAAAATACTTCTCATACGTACTAGATATTTACTAAACCTTGAATTAAAAATATATATATATATATATATCATTAGGTTTAGGTGAGTATTTTGACCTCAAATCCATAATTAAGTTTTGTATGAAACAGGCCGCGCAGCCGTTCCTCTTAAGCAGACGCAAAACAATTGTTTTCTTTGGAATTAAGCTTTTAAAAAAATCAGAGCTTTGAAAATAAACTTTTTTTTTAAAATACATTAATAAAATAAAGCAAGGCTTGAAAATGTCCTCCAAAGTAGCTAATTGACTTACTAATAGATATAAAGTTTATACAACTTCTCCTCAGATTGTATAAATGATATTTACTTTTTAGTGTTCTTAAATAACATCATGTAAGGATAACATAATAACAAAAACAGTGTAAGTTCTGCACCAAGCACAAAAGCCATTCTTTTTTGGTGAGGTACAGCGACAGAATAATAAGAAACTTGTTTTATATATTCCATCCTGTTCTTCCCACAAACAAAACGTGTATACTTATAAGTTAATTTCAAATACTACAATCATCGAATCTTTGAAATCTTGGACATTTTCTGAGCGGATCTCTATCGTGTAAAAACATCAATATTTTTTTATGTGAATCCCATGTGCTAGACCTAATTTTCGGATGTAGTGGGACTCTGGCATCCCCATATTTGGTATGCTGTGAGGCTTGATGGAGTGGGGAATAGGAGATGACAAATAGGACGGTTGGAATGTTTCTGGGTATTCAGATCTGGTCGATAAACAGGGCTATAACTATTTTAAGCAACATTTCGATTTTGAATTCTGGACCGAGGATAAATTTAAATGGTTGATGGAGGTCTCTGAATGAAGAAACCTTAGAAATTTAGAAATCCCGTAATAATAGTGAGTCTACTATTAACAATAAAAATCTATCTTCCAGCCCCATCTTAAATATGTTCCTGTTCACCCCTCCCTAAATCTTTATCTCGTTCTCCACTCTTTACTAATCCCGTCTATTCACGCCCCACTCCCACTGTGACACCTAGTATATTCTTCTATAATTTTATAATATTGTTAAGTTAGTATATATTTTGGCCTGATGAAAGAACGGTTTTTCCGAAACCGGTCGGCGTATAAAAAAAACGTTAAAACAATGTATTATTGTTTCATTTAAATAAGAAAAGTATATCTTTTACACCAATCTTTTATTATTTAATAATATTAGTCAATTTTGGTTATAAGATCGACATTGTGATCATTTTCCACTCCGGATGAAAGAGCGTTAAATAATATTATGATTGTGAAAATACATCAGAAAAATGGTTTATTAGTTTGAGATCTTTGAGTGCGGAAATGAAGTTGTTGATATTACAGCTCTGGTATTGTAAAATATCCTTGAACCATTTCCATCGGGGGCCGGGATAACAGATTTACAATTCATTTTACCGTGGAAACGTAACTTACATTTTATATTCATACTTCGTATTGTCTCCATAAAAACTGCGAGATTGACGAATCTCACCATCTCGTATGTGTCTAACTTTTAAAATTGCGCACAATGAAAACTATAAGCCTTTTCAATTTGGTATTCGAGATTGTTCCGATTTTATTTGTTTTTCATTGGTATGCATGAAAAGAATCTTTTGTTACATTCTTATTTTCCATTCTGCAAACAAGAATCTATGTGTTACAAAGACAAAAGAAAAACTTTTTTTAATACCTAGTTCAATTTTAAGAAAAACGGTTTTGGTTTGAACTTAAAATAATAAATTTAATACTAATAAGACCCGTTAAAAATTGGATAAGTATCTTAAATTATAAAGCTCGTTAGATAACCTTTTTATTTGAGCTCAATAATTTTAACTAAAATAAGCGGGAGTTTTGTGTTTAAATTTTATACTAAAAGAAAGATCAAAATACGGAAACCGCCATAACATATTTCATTGCCTAGTTTTATTATGCGTACCAAAATTTATATGCAAAACACTTATTTGTACGTCTTTGGAATCGAACTAACAGTCCCTGGATCCTAAATCAATTAGTGTAACCATTGAAAAATCATTGTTTGTGTGTTATTTTCTTTTCATTCCTTTTCATTGTTTTCAGTTTAAAAAAAACATGTACATAATGTAATATGCAAATGAGAAGTTAAAAAAACTTTAGTCGAATGGAGTCTTATATGCATTGCCTATGCTTCAATATTTATTATATTACAGTGGTAAATAGGTACTTGTAGGCAGTTCTGTTAGAGAAAAAATCCCATAAAAATTTACGTTTTTGTTATTTCACGGCAATGTAATCACACACGTTTTCCTTCCATACATTATAGCCTAAATTTGTCGTTGGATTTATAGAAGCTGAAGACAAACAGAGTTCCTAATGACGTGCCGCAGCTCAGCTCACGGAGACTTATTACGATACTTTTTCAAAGCGAAAGGGGAAAATACGGACGTGTTCATTTGTGGGCGGTTAGCCATGGCCACAGCTCTGCTGAAATGCTAACGAACAGCAAAGTGTTCAAATGTCCATTATATGAGATTGGGCAATGAACAAAAACCTTATTATATTATATTGTCAATGTATTATTATAGTGAAAATATCGCAGGAACTATCATATTGTGTCCTTAAAGATAAGAAATTTTCAAGTTTTGATTATTTGCGAACAAAACATTTACTTTCTTTTAATAATATTTTTTAACAAATTAACAATGATGAAATAAAAGCAATTGCATTATTCACAATAACACAAAATATGTATTATTAAACATATCACAAAGTATGCATTGTTTAACATGTCACAAAGTATGCATTGTTTAACATATCACAAAGTATGCATTGTTTAACATGTCACAAAGTAAATATAATTTCTTCAAACGATTGGTGTTCATTTTGTGACGTCATTATTAATAAATTAATTTTAAAATATACTTAGTATTCAATAATTTATAAATATACATTGATATCTACAAGTTTATAAAGCGATGCTTTCATCGTCAGGAATATATGAATATTAAAAAATAATTTTTGTCTATACTTGAAATTATTTTTTAGTATTCATATATTCCTGACGATGAAAGCATCGATTTCGTATGTAGATATCAATAAATATTTATAAAGTGGTAAATGCTAAGTATATTTTTTAATTAATTCATTTAAAAATAATATATAGTATATTTGCGCACGTTCCAGTATCGCCCTGGTGAAAGACCACCATTCAGAATTGAAACCTTGCTTGAAATGCCTTTTAGCCGTGTTTGGTGACCAGATCTGAGTAGCCAGGTATTTCCCCACCTTTCTCTTCCCCTTCTCCTTCCCCTTCCCAATACCTTCAGCCTCACAACATTCCCCAATTGGGAACTCCATAGTCTCACTGGCTCCAGACGGTTGGGAGCAGTTGGGACTCTTATGCGGTATTTATATAATAAAAATTAATTCATTTATAATTTTATATAATCAATCAATCAAATGAATACTTAAAAAAAATATATATATATATATATATATATGTATCACTTATATCTAACACAAAATTATGTTATTAGAAATTAAAGCCACAGTGGTAGTTTCTTAATGAAACGTCGTTGACTTTTTTCATTGTCAATTTAAAAATGAAATATCACTAGAGGAGGATGAAAAATAACTGTATTTGGTAGCTGATTAAAATAAATAAATACTTCGTACATATGCGATAAAATGTCGATCAAAGGATTTGATATACGTGACACCAAAACCAGAATAATATTTGATTGATTATTACCGTTAATTACGAAGCGAACATTCATTCAACCCTATCAAAAAAGACAAGGTTTGATTGTTTTTTTTTCGTTTATTTTATAGTTCGGTGTGTAAAGACTTCTCGGAAAAACTCTAAAGACTACTTTAAATATATTTGGTGCTTGTGAATTGAATAACCGGCCACTCAATGAGTTCTAAAGAGCTCCAGCTTCTGACTCAAACACTCTGCAACTTAAGAATTTAATTAACATTTACATGAATATTTAGAACCGGTATTCCTGCAAATACCCCCCGGGCGCCCGGACCGATCCCAGCGAGTGGGCTAGACTAGAGAACTCGGATAAAATGGACGAATTATATTTAATCATTTTATCCGGCTTAAGAGCATTTGAAAAAATAATAACAGAATATTGAAAATACTGGTATCCATGATTAATGCAAACTTTTCTTATTGATTTTGTATCTTAATGGTTTTCCTAATCCCCAAACAGGGTTTAAGTTTGAGAGAATATTACCAAACAAATAATATTTTAATTTATAATCATGAAACATCAATAAAATTTTCCAAAGGCCTCGTAAATGTTTCTTGTTTCCTGTTGATTTTCATTAAAAATTCTTATAGATATTTTCACTGAATTCCGTCGATATTTTGCTTGACTCAAAACAAGATACTTTCAAGATTATGTTTACTATCCCACACTGCAATCAGAAAATATACAGTAAAAATAATTGTGCTATTAAATTGTGAATTGTAAAAAAAAAACCAGAGAAACCTAATTTTCATATTTAACCAGAATGACATTATGAATAATACCCAAATTTAAAACTGCTCTTGGACAAAGGAACTACAAAGATCTCTGCACTAAGATTTATAATTCACTTCCACCAGCAATAAAAAAAGGAAAATGTAAATGATTTCAAAAACCAAATCAAAACTTGGCCCAAAGAAATCAAAGAAGAGCACTTTGAAAACAACGTCGTAAGAGCTTAAGAGGAATGGCTGCGCGGCCTGTTTCATACAAAACTTAATTTTAGATTTGAGGCCAAAATACTCACCCAAAGCTAAATGATCCTTTTTTTTCATCAAAAAGTAAAGTAAATTTCTAGTACGGATGAGAAGTAATGTATTTATTTTGGTTTTACACTATGAAATATATGACATTAAAGGAATTGATTTTTCGCAATTTTAGAGGCACCTTTAACAATTATTTAGAGGCTAACGGTGGTATTAAAAAAAGTTTTACCCCATATTTTTTGAAAACATAATTAAATATAAATTATATTAAAATAAGCATTATGGTGGATTTTAAATTAAATTAAAAACGACCAATTAACGTTGGAACAAAAATTTAACATCGACCCGAAAAAAGGTTTTTTTTTAAATGTTTTATTTTTATTTTTATATTTTAATTTACGTAATTATATTTACAAAGTAAATACGACAATTTTTTTTTAAATACGATAAATCCGCAAATAATTTTCTAAATTTCCTCTAAAATTAAGAAAATTAATTTTTTCATGGCGTATTCTTCATAATTTAAAACAAAAATAAAGTAAATACTTTTGATCCGTAATAGATATTTACTAAACCTTTAATTAAAAAAACATATCAATCATTTTTGATGTGTATTTAGGCTTCAAATCCAAAATTAAATTATCCGTTCCTCTTAAAACTATCAGTTTTTAAATAAAAGCTAGTGCGCTCCAGCACAGCAACCCCTAGTGAGGACTGTAAAAAATATCACGAATTGTCTTATTATAGCTCTGTAATTTGAAATTATATAAATCAAAAAAGAAATGTACTGAAGCCAAATAAATTCCAAAAATAGGTTTGTTATCTCATATGACTATGCGAGACACCGAATCAATTAAAATCGGGCTAAACATTGATGCAATAAGGAAAACTTCATAGAGTTAATAAGAGATGACTGGAGGGCTTTTCCAGAGAGATACCTGATGTATGAGCAATAAGTTCGCACGTTAATGCAACAAGGAAAGTTTCAGAGATGCAATAAGAGATTCCTGAACTACGGGAAATCAGGTTATGTGTTAATGTAGCCAAACATGCTATACAAATACATTAAAAAGTATAAGAATAACAAAGTAAAGTATACAAGCATAAGAACAGACTTTCCCGAGTCCACACGAATCGACATTTCCTTTCTAAAGATTGATTACTTTACATCGATCAACGCCGGAAATTAATGCGGTTGAATAAAATAAACAGATCTTCGCTGGTTTACCAAGACAGACTTTTTAATTTCATTTTAGGAATTCTAAAACATTTTAAGTACACAAAACATAA